>JAAGKR010003376.1:0-75595 GCA_011419295.1 Clarias macrocephalus | reverse complement strand
TTTTTTTTCATTATATTTTACAGACAGTTATTCTCACATGTACGTAACACTCTTGTGCATTTATTGTACGTCATGTAGTCAAGCTGTATGTAGTCCAGGGTTCCATGTTACTCTCTTTTGTTTTGCACTATGGTTCACTCAGATTCATTGTACAGTATAGGGGTTATACAAAACTTACAGGATGTAAGTTTCTTCAGGTGTGAGACTGAAGTGTGTTATCATACAGTGCCCTCTTGTGACATTTTATAGAACAGCGTTGGAAATCATCACAATTTATTTGGTTATAATATTTGAGACCACTGCACCAGCATGCTGCCCAGGCTTGTTAGATAATACATAAAAATTAGTTTGGAATTCCTGCGTCAATTAATTCCTCTACGAAAATCTCACTTGGACAGTGCTTGATGACATTCACTTTATAAACTGACCATCTGTGTTGCTTGACTTTTGTTTAAAAAAAAAAAAAAAAAAAGCATCTGTTACAAATGATCTATTGTCCTATTTAGTATGAAATAAGAATGTATTCACTGCTGTTCAGAACAATAATTTATATGAATCGTCCCCTTTATTAGGAACGCCTGTACACCTGTGCACGCAGTTATCTAATTAGTCTTTGTAACTTTACCCATGATGTCACTGTGAGTTCCAGATGGGTATTGAAACTGTTTTACACAGAAGAGTCTCCTGGATTTTCAAACAAAGCTTAGCCAAACAAACAAACAAACAAACAAACAAACAAACAAACAAAAGATTGCGGATAGGGGAGGGGGTCTGTTGTTAATAAGAGAGATCACAAAGGAATGAAGCAGACTGCTGCTTCATTCACTAACTGACTATTTTCCTCTGACCTCTCTTATCAATAAGTTGTTTCCACCCACAATTTTTTTTTTTTTTTTTTGCAATAGCCCATCTGGTATCACCCATGCCTTAATGAAAGTCACAAAGATAACTTATTATACTTATATTTTTATGTTTGATATGATAAGCTCTTGCCATGGTTGTCTGATTAAATGAAATGAAAGAATAAACAGTCCATTTGCACTTCAATTTAAACAGATAATCAGCAAGTCAGAGGTGACACTGGCAAGGAAAAGCTAGGAAGTTAGCATAATGAATAAATCTTGATAGAAATCAAAAGGCACTCAAAAGGGAAACCGCTCTCTTCTGGGTGGCACCAGAGGGTTGATTTATAAATCAAACAGGATTTAAGTTTGGTAAAACTTCAGTGTTCAGCTTAGGTACAAATCTACAATGCAAATGTGAGGATATGAACAGGGTTTTTTGGAAGGTGCAGAATTTTGTGAGACCATAAATGAAGTATAAGGAAAAATCCCCAGTGTTGATGTAACCCGTTCAGGCTTCTCAGTATTCTCCAGGCTTCCTGCGACCCTGTATAGGATAAGCAGTATAGAAGATAATCAAATGAAAGAATTAATGATTATATTTGTATATGGGTGTTAACGCTCTAAGTGTAAATTCAGCACTAGCAAATTTGCTGTGTAGAGTATCAGGATGAATCAGGCAGTGAGGACCAACAGCAGGACAGGTGTTAACATAACAGCATATAATATAACAGCATATAATAATAGTAATGAAAGCTTAAAAATATAAATGGGTCAGTCCACAAACACAATGGAAAGTACTCTCATTTAGTTTGGCTAATTCCAAAAACATTTAAATGAACAACAGTCACATCACTTCTATACTGTATGTTCAGAAAATATAGTATGCACTTTTTTTTTTATCATGAAATACATTTTTGTACTTTATTGTTCAATATTTAATTGTAGCACTTTTTCTTAAAGGCAAAGTTCAAGGAAATGTCTTGTCACTATGATCATGTATGAAAGTGGGACCATATACTTTTCATTTAAAGATGAAATAATTTTCATGAAAAAAATCTGATTCGCAATAATATCAATATCTTATCAAATAAGTGAAACACTAAAATCATAAAACAATATTATAATGAATAATAATAAATTAATATCAGTCACCCCAACCATTGGTGTCACTGATACACAAAAAGAGTTTTATTTTGAAATACACACGTTTAACAATATAAAATTGTTCCTGCATCAAGGTCACTGGATGATGAGTACAGGACAAATGCAAAAGGCATGTCAGATGTCTCTCTTCATTTGTTTAGAATTTTTTTTGTAAAGCTGTCATTGATGTTACTCATTTTATAATTATAACTGTCAAAATTGGACATAGAAACTGATTACCCATCCATTCAGTCATCTAGGAACCTCTGTAGTCCAACTAGGAACCGTTGAGGCCGATGGTGACCATTGGGTGTATTTCTATTTGTACGACCGTGGTAGGACCGTGGGTCAACATTCACCCGTACGTTCACAGACTACAGGCAATTTGGAAATGCCAATTAGCCTAATCTGCATGTTTTTGGACTGTGGAAGGAAACCGGAGCACCCAGGAAGAGCATGCAAACTCCATGCACACAGACCAGATGCAGGATTCGAACGAAGAACCTGGTGGTGCAAGGCGACAGTGCTAACCATTAAACCACTGCACTGCTAAAAACTGATTACATCTAATAATTGATTGATTTTGACATCATTGAAAACCATGTGGTCAAATCGTTATGATTTTTCTCTAAATTGTCATTGGTGTTATCGTCATTGGTGTTAACAGGAAGAGGAGTAGTGTATAAGAATGTTTGAAATGCATTAAGCTCTACTTTTTGTGGATTCCTAAAGTTTAAAAGTAAGTTGCTGATGTTAAAGAAGTTCTATTCGTGAAAGAAGAAATGCATTTCAGGATATTTTTATGACCTAATTTCCACCTTTTCTGTAGAATGATCCAAATAAGGTACATTATTATTATTTTATTATTATTATTATTATTATTATTATTATTATAAGAAAGATGAAAAATTATGAGTACATGATCCTGTTAGTCTTGCTTTTCCACTCCAATTTGATTAAAAGATCAGTATTGTTTGTATAAGCATAAGGCTGGGCAGGTGCCTGGGTTGGCTGGAGGAAAGCCCCAGGCTGAGCGTTTAGGACTGTTTCCTTCCTCCAGGGCAGAACTGTACCAAGGAAACATTTATATGTAACTGGTTAACACATTTAAAAAAAAAAAAGGCTAATTTAGAGGTTTAACGACATGTATTTGTCTCTGGTGACTTAAAATGTGTAACGTTCATGAAATCAAACTGACCGAACATGAGCCCCGCCTCTTATTCAGGACGTTTTCGACACTGTTCGGTTCGTATTCATGCCTGAGGAAGCTGTTCCCGTAACACAGAGAAACCGGAATATTTCGAGAATATTCCAAAGGACTGCTCATGTATGTACCTCTAAGGGTTTGTTTTAAATATCCTGCGAGGAGAAACCGGAGCTACCCGCTAGCGCCTCGGTGAGAGGAGTGGTGTGTGAGCATTGTGTGAAACCGGGGATTCTTTATGTTTGTACTAAGATATTTGACTCAGGAATGGAGGACGGCTTGGCGTCAGAAGACGATATCTGTGAGTAAGATTGTGATTTTATAATATTGCCACAACCAGCTAATATAGTATTGCCGAAATCTGTGTTTATGTAATTCTTAGAAATTCTATTATTTTGTCGTTAAACCTCCTCTAGGCTACTGGTGGACTTGACATACAGTATACAGTATCTCCTCGATAGATATACATAGACATACAGTAGATACTTTATTGATCCTGAAGGAAATTCCAAATAGACTACAGCAATGGAGTCAGTAACACAAAGACAGGTTGTAGATTATCCATAATGTATATCTTACATATAGTCTGTAGACACATGGTAATGTGAGAGCTGACCAGAAGTTACTAATGCAATGCTAAAAACAAAAAACCAACAACAAGATATATAATAGACATATAAATAAAGCAAATAAGTCTCATGTGAAATGAGGTTATTTACAGTGCAACCTTAATGTGCAATTTTATGTGTGGCAAAGTGACAACAGTGCAAATAGTATAAATTAATATTATTAACTGTGCCAAGAATTTATTACTGTATTATATAATAGAAATTATTAATGAAACCCAGTGTTTTATTATTATTATTATTATTATTATTATTATTATTATTATAGTCATATATAACTAGGACATGTTCCACTTTATATCTTGTTAATGTTAATGAGTAGCATTGGCTCTTAAAAAATATACTATATATAATTGTTTTAAAAGGTCATTTGCATCTCAAACTGTTTCTTCAAAATCCCAAATTGCTGCTATTAACTACCCACACTTTTTTCTTCGCAGATTTAATGAAACCCTTAAAGGACCTATATAGAGCTCAACAAATTTAGGCACACCCTCCTTCAGGAATACATAACCTTGTTGTTAAGGACCTGTCTTTGAAACGCAGCTGTCTTGTATCCCTTGATTAGATTCTTGGTAGACAATCTGATGCATTACTAAAAGACGGAATGCATTCTAAAAGGGTTTTAAATAAAAGGGTGACCTTTCCCACAAGCATTCTTTTTATAGATTAACTGAAGAAGATTGATGGATTGTCGACTGGACTGGCAAAGTCTAACAATCTACTCATTATTTGACTGTAAAAAAGCATTACATGCTGTATTAAATAATAATAAATGTATACTAATCTATAACCCGAATATTTAAATAATGATTAAAATGTTTTTTAGTAAAAAGAATTTGTAAAACATAACACATCCACCCAAAATAAATATGTATCGCAGGAAATATTAGTCAGATTGGTGTGGAGTTGTTCTTTGATTAAGTAGGAATCTCATTTAGGATTCAGAATGTGATAAATAAATACAGAATTATGCTCAACAATCAGGTTACTTTTTTTTGAAGAATTGCATTTATCTGTTTTTGTATAGAAAGATTGATTTTAGCGATTTTATATCTCCATCATATTTATTTCATGCCTTTACAGTACCAAAATTGACTAATGTTTTGATTTTATTCACAGTATCGTATTTACAATTAGATTCTATTTGATTCTCAGACATTTGAAATTTAAATGAAACAAATTTCTGACATTTTTTTTCCTGTATAAACATTTTCTTCTAAGAAAAAAAACTTTAATATTATAAACAAAAATATTTTATAAATACATTTATACAGTAAGTGCTTTCAAAAAGTTTTGATTAAATAAAGAAAGTGTCTGTCCTATGGATGTAAGAAAATAAAGCTCAGTTGTCTAAAATGCCTGGCTCCTTTTCTGGTGCTGGAGATCATGGAGGCGTAGGATGGTGTTCTTTGACAGCTGTGGAGTACTTTTATTAACCTTTAATATAATGGTTGTGTAATACTTTGGTACTGTATATTTCAATTGTTAATATAAGACCTGGAATAGAGAAAACATCATGTCCACTCCACAAGCATAAAGTCTGTAGCTGTTTACCAGTACCTCATTAACTGATCTTTAATATGTAAAGTTTAAAAGGCTCATTTAAACTTTCAAGTTATGGAAATGTTTCAAATGGTGCAATTACGCTTAAACAGAACTTTTACTGTGCTTTGCTTTGAAAAGGTGATCAAAACAGCGCACTATTTTATTTAATAATTTTTATTAAGGAATTTTTAAATAATTATTCACTAATGTAGATACTTTTATTCATATACATTTACATTCATATACTGTTTGCTTGGTTTCTATGGTTTGCTTTTAGGTTTAGCATTGCACTACAAGGCAAAAATTCTAATTTTGAGTGTCCATATCTATGAGTTTTAATACATTTGAATTTCAATAAATTGTGCTGTAATGGCAGTTTGCTTATGCACATAAATAAGGCAGCTCCAGATCAGCTCTCATATTCTGTGCACTTTATGGCTACTTTCACTTTGCAGTCATAGCACATTATAAATGATAATTCAGTAAATATAAAGCAAATTGTTTCCAGTAAAGAATGGAAAAAAGGAGGAAACCTATCCAACTACATTTCAGACTTGTGGAAAACACTAAATGTGTTAAAAGTTCTAAATGTGGGACTGACTGGTTACTTTTACAGTCAGCAGTTATTCTACATTCCTCAGTGCTGTTATCCTGTTGCCATAGAAAAAGTGGCATGTTTGTAGCTGAAGACTTAAAGCTGAAGGCTAATGATTGTGATTTATTTTTTATTTATTTATTTATTTTTTTGCAGTGCTGCACTCAGAGAAGGTGTTTCACAATTCTGCCAAACGGAATGACACGGGAAAGATGTTGGAGCTTATTAGGAAAGGGGTAGACATCAAAGTTAAAAATAAAGTAAGTGTCTTGCAACCATGAAAGCTGTTTAATTTCAAATTTATTCAGTTTTATTTATATAGCACTTTTAACAATGGTCATAGTTGCAAAGCAGCTTTACAGAATAAAACATTTTGTGGAAATGATTAAAAGTAATTGTCAGATTGTCCTTGGTGAGCAAACCGAGGGTGAGGGTGGCAAGGAAAAACTTCCTGAAATGACAATAGGAAGAAACCTTTACAGGAACTAGACTTAACAGGAAACCCATCAGCTTTTGGGTGGTATTAGATAGCAGGGATTTATTTGCAGCCATACTGTGTGTTAGTAGTTTGGAAGTTCAGTATAACAGGAAATGTGTTTAAGTTAATATGAAGTCCACTTTTGTTATTGAAGGCTCAGGTAAAAAACTGTTTGTAGGAATTTCAGTCCTGAACTATTGAATGACACTATATGCCATCAGAGAACAGCTGTCAGCATCAGCCTCTTCATGATCAAGTATTCCTGCTTTCTGGATTGTTTTTTATTTCTTTGTTTCGAAGTTCTAACTGCATAAATAGCATGCAAAGAAAACTAGTTTTATACCAAATACATAAGTGAAATTGAAAGTAAAAATTGTTTTGAATTTGAAGTCACTCGACTTTCAGCAGCACACAGAAACAAGAGGAAATCTGTTTCCCGGAAAATTGTCTTGCACTCCAGATATTCGTAATTCGTCAGTTTTGATCACTTGTACCCCAGGGCAACGGAAACTTTCTCTTTCCTGCACAGGATAGTAAAGATAGTAAAGTAAAACCACACCTCTGTAAATATGACTAACATTTTCTTGTCAGTATAACGTATTGTGGTTTGCCTTCAAGAATGTCATCATCTGGAATGTATTGTTAACATTTGTCCCTTCCTAGGTCAATGTTTGAGTATCACTGGGATTAAAAGAGCATCTTTCAGTTTCACCAATGTTGTTTCCTCATGTGCAGGAAGACAGGAAGGCACTGCATTGGGCTGCAGGTGCAGGCAGTGAAGATGCCTTGCGTTTGTTGCTCGAGCACGACACTGAGCTGGATGATGTTGACAGCGTATGTATGATAATCTGTGTGAAAAAAAAATTGTGATTGTAGCACAAGTGTTTTCATTGAGCAAATATTAGCAAAATTTTTGAAAAATAATTTAAAATTATTTATTTAATAAATAAAAAAATATATATAAATTTAAATTTTAAAATAATAATAATAAAATTAATAAATAAATAGATAAAATCAACTAAAAAAAATACATTTACTGATGAGGGAAGACTAAGATCTGTAATCTTCGATTCTCCACTAATGACGCAAATGATTCTGTACGAGACACCTGGTCTGCCATGACACTAAAGCAGAACTAAACACACATACATATAATGCTTTATGCAGAAGAGTGTTTACTCTCTTTATGGATGGCTTATTGCAGGGAAGCACGATTTTGCTAGCTGTGTAGGAGGAACAGGTAACACCAGGTTAAATATTATGCAAGATTTACACAAGAGCCTGACCTTCTGCTTTGCTCAGGAACAATTATGGTGAGTTACATATAAGAAATTCACCAGATTACAACTTAACTGAGCACATATTAGAGATGTAGAGCAGCTTTTAGACACCAAATCATGGAATCCTCTTTTTGGAAGATTGGTGTACAAAGATTTTTAGAAACAATATGAATATTTTTTGTGTCCCAAAACCTTACTTAAACTTTTTTAGCAAAAGAGTATTGCTGATTTGATAAAAGTTGTCAGCATGTGTTTCCAGCTAAGATGCCTGCCTCAACAGACTGTCTATGTTCGTTTTCCAGTTTGGGATGAGCGCACTGCTGTTGTCAGCGTGGTTTGGTCATCTTAAAATATTGCAGATCCTTGTATCATCTGGTGCAAAACTCAACTGTGAAAACAAAGTAAGGCACACACTGTGATTTAAGAATAATCTGAAATTAATCTTCTGTTCACTGACTGATGTAATTTTGCTCCTCAGAATGGGTTGAATCTTTTGCACTGTGCTGCTCAGCGAGGTCATATCCGTATTCTGGAGTACATCATGGAGGATCTGGAGGATGTACGACTGGATAGAGTTGACAAGGTGATGATCCACATTATACTATCCTGTCTTCCCATGTGGATGTGCAATTAGCATATGCTCTTTTTTTGGCATTGCACTAAACATGCATGGGTAACGCACAACCTTTGCAGTGCTGTTACAATAGAAAATGTTCAATGAAGCAAGCTGTGTGAGATAGGAGATATAAGATTATGCAAAACATGAACCCAAAAGCAGTTCCCACCAGATGGTATTATCACTTTGCTTTTAATCTCCAATTAATATGTTAAAAGTATGGAATAAATGACAACTCTGCCTGCTGTTAAATGAAAAGAATCCGTCATAATAATCTTGTCTGGTGCCACTACTAAGAAACCTCAATTCTTCCATCCAAAAACTTTATATGATGCTAAAGTTTCAGGTCTACCCCTGAGTGTTATAAAGCACTTACACTGGAGACTCCGTCCAAAAATGTACAAAATGAACACAGACAACGTAAAGCACCTTCCATACAAATTGTTAGAATAAAAACAATAACAGATTAGAGCAAATGCATTTATATAAACCTCCGATCTTCCTTGCAACGACTGGCAGAATTGCTGTTATAGAAATATAATTAGCACCTTATGATCAGAAAAAAAATCAAGAATTCAACTCCATGGGCTAAAATGATTTTTAGATAGATAAAATAGATTTTATAGAGTTGAGTTTTTCTAAAATTATTTAGAAAAGGCTTTAAAGTATAAGCTTGTACTACATAAGCATAGACAAATAAGTTATTTTAAAATTCTAGTAAGATAATTTTTCACAATATTGTTATAAAAATCCAATGTTTTCTTGCCTGAAATATTTACAAGCATACTACTATAAACAAAGTCCCCAAGCAGTACAAATCACAAGTGTTTTAATGAAATGATGCTATAGACAACTAACTCAATATAATTTCAATAATTTCAATATAAAAGAGTTAAACGTTTTGAGTTAAACAGTTGGCAGTGATGTAATTCTGCCATTTATTAGGAATTAGTGCATGCTCTCCTATCCTCCCCTGTGTCCCACTTGTTTTGTGTGTCAGTCAGGTAAGACAGCATTTCATTTGGCTGCGGAACATGGACAGTTGGAGGTTGCAGAGTATCTTATTGGCATGGGTTGCGCTCATGACCTCAAGGACAAGGTAAGACACAGTAGGAGACATGGAATATTTCAGCCCCATTGCTCCTCTAATTAAAGCCCTTCTGGCTCCTGGAAGCAGGCCAGACATTAGAAATTATGAACAGGGAACATTCTTTTTCAAATTCGGCCCCTCAGACACACCCACACCAGCACAACCAACACCCATACACGCTTAGCTTTAATCGATCTATTAGCTCTAATGCTTGCTGTATCACTGCAAGGCTAATTGTGCATTATCAGTTGTGCTAATACTCCATTATGGTTTATTTTGTATGCAGGAGGAGAACACAGCACTCCATCTGGCAGCGAAACACGGCCATGAAGAGGTTCTCCAAAAGATACTGGAAACAGGGGAGAACATCAATGAGAAGAATATTGTAAGCAAGAACTTTCTTTCAAAGCTCGCACGTTGTGAAAGACTGCTTTATAACTCTTATATCCACATTGCATTGTGCTCTATATATATATATATATATACATATATATATATATATATATATATATATATATACACACACATTGTGTATATATATTTTAATGTTGTTTTCTGACAGGATGGCCTGACTGCTTTACACTTGTCTGTGGATGGAGGCCATTATAACTGTGCCAAGCTGCTGCTTGAGGCTCACTGCAATGTAAATGAACTCACAAATGTATGTAAAATTATTCATCAAAGTGTTTTGTGTGGTTGTTGTCTTTTTAGTGATTTAATCATTTGAGTGCATGCTGATTATGAATTATGGTTATGATTATTTCCAGTGGAATAATTTTATTTAACTGTTTTATTTTTATTTTTTTATACCTTTTATGTTGTATTATTTTTCACACCACCTACACCTTTGATTTCATTTTAGACTGGAGCTTGAGCGCTTTTTAGTCCCTGGAAAGAAATTTGAAAGCCTGTCCTTAGGTCATTAAGTGAAAGGACAGGGTTTTATGTTTCTTGTTTTGTTAATTAGTTATAACAGATTTGATTGTGAAAAGTACTTAAAAGTGCGACAGTTTACCCTTACGTAGTCCTTCTGTCTGCCTATCATGGTCAGTACCTATCAAGTTAGTACCTCCCTTTTTATTTCTATGTGTTTTTGTGTAAAAACATAATAAAAATCTTAATCTTGATAATATCTTAACAATAACCTAAATCGGACAACAATATATAACTTTTTTCAACATGCAATTATTTATTTCACAAAAATGAAACCAAAAAGAAAAAAACATTTGGGTTATACTAAGTACCCCGTTACTGCTTCCACAGGAGTTAAAAGGGGTAATTTGTAGCAAGGTGCTGCTAATCATCAGTCCTTTACTAATTGATCATCAGCAGGTATGCACACCAATAAAAACAGATGTTCTGGAGCATTCATTTGGTGTGAACACAAAGCCAAGAGGGAAAGACATAAGTAACGATCTTGGAGAAGCAACTGTTGCTGCAAATCAATCTTGAAAGGGTTATAAATCAATTTCGAAACAATTTGGAGTTATCATTCTACAGTGAGAAAGATTATTCAGTGAGAAAGATTGGAAAGCATTCAAGATTGCCAATTTCCCAAGAGTGGACTCCCCCAGCACCTTCACCCCAAGGTCAGACTGTGCAATTCTCATTAAAATACATAGAAAAAAAGGGTACTACGGGCATAAATGAGCATATTAAATGTTAAAGTCCATGGTAGCACAATTAGAAAAAGAATGAAGTACAGTTTGTTTGGAAGGATTGCCACACTGTAAACCTGAATAAGTTGGCAAAACTCAAAAAATTTGAGGTAATCAATTAAGTAATGATGTTTCACAATTTTAAGCAAACAGAACTATCAGTTTTTGAGTTTGTTGTACTCATTCATATTAATCGTTCTTTACTTGCATTATTATAGCCTAACTCAAATTATTTAATAGCAATTGAAATTTTTTAGGTGTTGCAAATCAAATAAATTGTTGTTGATCTTTCGGCTGCTTCCGGCAATGGGTCGCCACAGTAGACAATCCGGTCCGCACACAAGCTTGTCACAGGTTTTACACCAGATGCCCTTCCTGACGCAACCCTCCTATTTTATCCAGACTTGGGACAAACACATCCAGTTGTTGGGAATCGAACCCGGGCCTTTCACATGGCAGGCAAAACACCTACCACTGAGCCACCAGTGCCCTATTGCCCTGATAACATCAGACACAAAATTGCTAGTCTGAAAGATTTTAAGTTGGTGGAACTTTAAGGTGACAGTTAATGTTACTTAAGTACTTACTGTAAAATATTACATTTGTTCAGCTAACTTGAAAAGTATAATTTCTGCAAATTCATAAATACCAAAAAGTTCTAAATACTCATCAAGGTCTATTAATTTGAACTAATTATAATTATTTAATTTAATAGTACTCAATATGTTTAATTACTTTGAGCATTACGGTTTACAGTGCAGGAGAAAGCCTCTTCTGATTAAAAAGAACATGGAAGCACGACTGATTTTAGCAAAACTGCATCTGAAGGAACCATGAGGTCCCATGGACAGAAGAGATCAAAGTTTGGCCTTAATGCCCATTGCCATGTTTGGAGAAAACTAAACAGCATTTTTGCAGCCACAGGACCTAGGCACTGATAATATCATGCAGGAAATGATTATTTCAAGTTATTGAATCATGGGGGTATTTAGTATTGCCCACATGTGTTTTCTTATTGGCTTCATTTTTATAATAATGGCATGGTAAGAAAAATTACATGTTGTTCGTCTGAGATTGTATTTGCCAAATACTAAAATCCGCTATGATTAGATAATTTATTTTATTTTTACATAACAAGACATAGAATTAAAAAAGGGGGAATATACAGTATGTGAGCCTTATTATCTATTTATTAGCCATGTATTTACATTTGCCTCCCATTCCCCACCCTATAAGATGCACATGACAGCTCTTCACATTGCAGTCCAGCATGGATTAGAAAAAGAGGTCAGGTTGCTTGTGGAGGCCGGAGTAAATGTGGACTCGGTAGACACTGTAAGTACCAGCACTAGCCAGCTCATAGTTTCCTAACCCCGTCCTTTGGTCTCCAGTATGTTGTTAATGTCTCTTAACATTTTCTGTATTAAAGAGTGTTATCTTGTTGTTAAACAATTTTGGGGTAAATGCTAATGAGTAATGATGATAAATGCAATAAAAATAATCCCATGTAATCTCATCGTAGTATTTTAAATACATCAAGTGTTAGCCAATTTACAGAAAGGTAATGCACTGTACAGTATATACAATTATTTGTATTAAAAATAAGCAGTAGATGGTAAAATTTTATGAAGTGGTAAAAAAAATAAAAATAAAAGGGCTATAACTAGAGAAGTACACACATTGATAATTGCAGAGGTGTTGGTAATCTGCTGCCCAGAATTTATTCAGAAATCATTAAGATCCACATAGGTCTATGTTGGTACCAGGAAGGAGAGGTTATTTAAATCTTTATTTGAGATAACTTAAAATTAAATAATTTACAAACTGACGTATATATATTATTCCTTATTAGAATCATACTACAGCACTACACTTGGCAGTGTTCAACAATTACCCTGAGATTGTTAAGATACTCATTGATGCAGAATGTGACTTGGATGCTTTCGATGGGGTAAGTACACATTTTAAATTGTAATTTAAGACGGAGTCTGTTTGGGAATAAATATAATTCATAATGCGTATACTCACAGCATTTGTTACATTTTCAAACAGCGGCTTCAAACAGCCCTGCACATAGCAGCAGAACACGGACGGCAAAACATAGCTGAACTCATCCTCATTTCTGGGGTCAACCTCAGACTTCTTGACAAGGTACAGCTCCGGATTATACCACAATAGTTTAAAGGAACCTAATTTATTACACTGCGCATTTGATTAAGTGAATAAGCACATCTTTGTCTTACCATATGCAGCAGGGAAAGACATCACTGGATATTGCGGCCAGAGGCAATCATGTAAACGTGGTCGATATGATTATTAAAGCGGATAGATTTTACAAATGGGAACAGGTAAGGCCACTGAATCATGGTTATCAACATGTGAGTTCTTATTATGATTTATGTTTCACAGACAATCAAATCCTTAGATATACAAGAACGGTCTCGGTTTTGCAGGACAATGTGACCTGCTCTGACTCGTTAGTGGGAAGGAATGTGACCTTGAGACAAGACCATCAGCAGGAGACTCAGCATATTCGCGCCATCTTATGGAAGTTAGCCACAAAAAACCTGAAAGCTGGGGAGTGGAAGACACTGGCGCAGCACTGGAACTTCTCAGACGCACACATTCGAGCCATAGAACATGAGTGGACAGGTACAGCACTTTAAAAATGATATTATATTACACATTAGTATACTGAAGTGGTTTAGTATTACACTGCAATACCGAGAAGTGCTGTTATACGAGCCTTTACTACCTTGAAATGTATCATGTTACCCTTTATTACTTTGAAATTAACTACTTCGAAACTTTATGTAAACAGAGTGGGTAGAAGCAGGTACTGGGCCTTTTATTCAGACTATGCAAATCACCAGCATCCAGGTCATGCATCTGAGATTTCTATATTGTCTAAAAAGGGATTCTTTAATAGCGCCTTGACCACTTCTGTCAAAAACAAGTCCTTGACTTGTAAAATATTTTTATGCTTAACTTAACTGTACAAGCTGTAAGACCTGTAAGACCTCAATAAAAAGAAAACCTGATGTGATATTTGAAAATATTTACTAGTATATAATAAATATTAGATGTAATTATCTCATTCATAATTGAAGAAATGGATTTCACCATTATTTGGCAGTCTGTAAAATAACACTTGATCCAGCACATTCTTTTTTTTGTTTTGCATATTGAGTTAGAACTACAACAGCAGAACATTTAGAGCTTAGGCTGGAGTGTCTAGATGGGCCATTTAAACATTTATTTTCATTAGTTGTCTGTACAATTAGTGTAGCCATGACATACTAAAAGGTGTTTTTACCTTAATTAGAGTCTTGAGTTGTATACTTAATAACTTACATTTAATGAATGTGTCTAAAACATTTTTTATGTGGATATTGTAAGTGTGTCCATGTGATAGTGGTTGCTGTGTGTGCACTTTTAAGGTACTAAAAGCTATAGGGACCATGGGCATCGTATGTTGCTGATCTGGCTGCATGGTGTGTTGATTGCTGGAGAAAACCCCATTAAAAGCTTATACGAAGGACTCATGGGAATCTCAATGGTGGATCTTGCAGGTGAGAAAGTAAATCATAATCCTGAAGCATACTACAGTGCTGTAAAAGAAGTATTTGCCCCTTTCTCAATGCTTATGTGTCACACTGGATATACTGGGGATGGGTCACTTATGCCCTTAGATAAATGAAAAATCATTTTATTTGAATAAATTGTATACACAATTATGTGGTTTGTATATGCTGTGGGTCTCTATTAGATTTTAATTTGAAGAATTATGATCATACAGTTCGACAAATAAATGATAATAGATCCACCAGGAGGCAAATATGTGTGTATAGCACAGTATACTGTAAGCAATAGACATACCAAAAACCACCGTATGGTTCAGAAAATCATATCAGAAAATAATGCATCAGGAGGAATACCAGTCGGATATAATTTAGTCTCAGTGATATTGCTGCTTTATTTTAAATGTAGCATTTATGCCTTCCAGTTGCATAGTCCATAATGACAATTATTTAAGCACACAACAAAGCTGGTTGTGGAATTGATAAAGCAGGATAAAGATGCATGGAAGATAGGTAATAAATGTTCTCATGAACTAATGCACACCTGCAACTAAATTGAATTGAGTTGCAATGCTGTTTTGATTATTCTGAGTTTGGGACCCTTTTTTGCTTGCTTCCCACAGAGAGCATGCGACAGCAGGCCAATGCTGACCCTTACACTCCTAAGAAGTGTGCAGCAATGTGAAAGAATTTGTCTCAAAAGAGGAAATTACATTTTTCAGCAGCTGACCCAAGATGGCATCCAGGTCAAGAGATTATTATGCAATAGAATATAAACATAGTCCTCAACTCCAATCAACTCACCGATGCGTTCAGTTTTAAAGGGCTACTATAGTACCATCTGTTGATTCTCATGACAATTAACCACAAATGGCATTTTAGTTTTATGCAAATACATAGAATACTGTGAAGCGACAAATCCAAAATAATGAGTAAATACCTTGGATGCAGCTTGTCTGATGTTCCTCAGGTCTATACTCCCAATCTTTGGTCCTACTTGATCTATTTTCTATAAAATTTACTTTTTAGATGAAAGAAAACAGCAAGGTTACAACATGGTATTTTAGATAAAGTTCCCGCAATATCTGGAAGTCTTTCCATTTTAAAACAATGTCAAACTACACCTCCATTTTACAACAAAAATTGCAGATCAAAAAGGGTAACATGGTAATACATTTTGCCTATAATTAAAAATGTCAGCCAGTACAACAATAGTTACTTCTATATAATATCACGAATGAAAAAGTAGCTACATAGTACAGTATTGGAGACAAACTGGAACAACATCAGCAGTTCGTCACCTTCACTTAAGACTCTAGGGGTATGAGGGTGCAGTTATATGCACTTTATTACATGTTTCCTAAAAATGAAATGTTAATATAATCAATCTGTTTTTATGCGATGCACTGCTGGTATACTACATTTACATTTAGTAGATGCCCTTATTCAGAGCAACTTACATTATTATCTCATTATACATCAGAGCAGTCAAAGGTTAAGGGCCTTGCTCAAGGCCCCAACAGGAACAACTTGGTGGTTGTGGGATTTGAATCTGGGACCCTCCATACCATAGTTCAGTGCCTTAACCATTGAGCTACTCCTGATCTACTGTCATACAAATGTTATCTTAAAAGTCAGCATCTTGCACAGAACTTTTCAGTTCTAGTCTCCAAAACTTGCTTTGGCTAGTGGTTTTCACTTATTAGGAAGGATTAAATGTAATTAATGTTGCTAATTCAGAGAAAATTACATAACTGTCATAGCGTCTAGCTGGTGGGTTTGGCTAGACCGGCTGATGGTGTTGCCGTGAGCATATATGGTAGCCATGAACGCAGAGGGGTGTGCAAACAGACAGTCTTTATTTACAAAACTCAAACAGACATAACCAAACAAAGGAACCAAAACAACAAACGTAAACGAAAACTAGGGCTCAGGAAAGACATAGGGAACGGCGCAATAACACAGGGAACGGCGTGCTAACACAGAGGAACGGCGCGCTAACATAGAGGAACCAGGAGCTGAACACAGGACTGAGAACTGACACAAGGGACTGAGAACTAACACAGGGGACTGAGGATGAGGAAACATGGAGCTGGAGCTAACTAAGGACACATAGGGGAACTAGAAACAAGGCTGGACAGGACATGGCTGGAACTAGGGACAGAGACTGGACTGGAGGGACAGAGACTGGTTAGTGAGGTTAGTAGCTACACGGAATATGGAGACACAGGATGCTGACCTAACCGGGTTAGTATCTAATGGAGTTAGTACGGACCTAAAGAGGAAACAGAACACAAGAAAGGCACACATGAGGCTATTCCAAGCTAGCGGCTAATCTACTAGTGACCAGAACCACTAGCAGTCAATCCCACTAGAGGCTAGCCTACTGGAGGCTAACCCTACTAGCCGTCAAGGCCTACTAGTGGCTAACCCTGCTAACGGCTAAGCCCTCATGTGGCTACACATACAAGGGAAGACACAGAACAGTACTTACACACGAGGAGGCACAGCCTAAACACTAAACACTGAACAGGGCAGCTCCATGAATCCATCAGAACAAGGAACATACAGAAAACAAAACTAGAGCCCTCTGAAAACAAAGGTTACAAAACAAACTTAAAGAAACAAAAAGGAATGCCCACATGACTATATACAAATAAACAATCAACATTCAACATAACAAACAACAACAATGCTCGACCCAGTTTCCCAGAACAAACTGCTATTTATAGAAACTTTAATGAGCACTCATCACCTGACTGAGGTGCCTTCTGGGAAACTGAGTCGACCAACAAAAACTACAGACAGACAGACATGAACAGTGACCTCTAGTGGAGGTTCCTAACAATAACATTCCTAGGACCTGCAAATATAGTTATTTGTCAAAGCTTTTCCAGAACGTTATGCAAAAGCTTCCCAGAACCTCCAGAAAGCTGGACAGTTGAACCAAAAATAAAAACATTCTAAGAAGAATTTTGTTAACCTAAAATTGTTAGAAAGGGGACAATTGACTGAGTCGACCAACAAAAACTACAGACAGACAGACATGAACAGTGACCTCTAGTGGAGGTTCCTAACAATAACATTCCTAGGACCTGCAAATATAGTTATTTGTCAAAGCTTTTCCAGAACGTTATGCAAAAGCTTCCCAGAACCTCCAGAAAGCTGGACAGTTGAACCAAAAATAAAAACATTCTAAGAAGAATTTTGTTAACCTAAAATTGTTAGAAAGGGGACAATTGAGGGGCCAAATTGTGGAAAATGGAAATACATCCTAAGAGTCACAAATTCGGCTCGAAAAATCAACACCTTCAAACTTCCAGCTTGTAGTTGTCCACGTGGACAAAGCCTACTGGAGAATGTATGGCATTCAATAATAAGAGCACTGCATCAACTGTCAACCATGGTTGTGGTCGCATCACACTTTGCAGCTGCCTTGCTCCTTATAGACAATGGATTAAACGGAGTAGTCCATAATCACAATCATTTAAGCACACAACAAAGTTGGCTATGGAATTGACAAATAACAGGATAACTTTAAGCTTTTGAAAGTTTAACACTATTGAAAAAATTATTTACAGTGAAAGTCAGGTCGGTGGCAGGAAACCAACAAATTTATTTGAACCCTACAAATTCTGCAGGAAAGAGCGTTCAAATAACCATCCTCAATAATGCCAAAAGCTTGTTGATGGCTACCAAAAAAATTTTCTTCTATTAGAAAAGTATGTTGTATAATCATTCTGCTCATTCATTCAGTTAAGAAATAAATATAGTGGAACCTTGGATTGTGAGTAATTCGGTCTGTGAGCGTTTTGCAAGATGAGCAGGATTTTCAAATCAGTTTTAACTTGATAATCGAGCGAGGTCTTGACAAACGAGTGGTATGCATGCACTTTGTCTGCCGAGCATCACATGATCACATCTGAGCCAGTGGATCTTCTCTCTCTCGTGTTGCGGGTTTGTACACACAAACACACGAGTATGAATATTTTTAGGTTGTGTAACGAATCATTTGAGTTTCCATTATTTCTTATAGGCAAATTCTCTTTGATATACGGGTGCTTTGATATACAAGCACACTTCTGGAACAAATTATGCTCGCAATCCAATGTTACTGTTAACTGTAAATTGTAAGACCAAAATTATTGTGATATTCATTTTTGATGTAAACCTTTGATCGCAACTGTATATTTAGATAATGTACACATGAACAAATATTTGAAATAGCATTACATTTTAAATCCAGTAGATTCACTGTTTTCATGTGCACAATGCATGTTTATATTATATCTTCTAGTATGAAAAGTATTTCTAGCTTTTAATGATGTCAGGACTTGCCTTTAACTGTGACTTTGCTTTTAAACTGTTGATGCATGCATAGAATGAAATGGTTTTAACAGCTTAAATGTTTAATTAGCACTTTAAGGCTACTATCAGGATATTTTGGGAAAAGACTCATCCTTAAACTTTTCAATGTAGATGTAATATTTGTTTATGTTTGATGCCAAGCATAAAGCATTTGTATTTATTAAATATCTTTGCTTTTTTTTTTTAACAACGAGTAATACTCAGGTAACAGATTTGCTCATATGAAGGTCCTGATTGCAGCTTTAAAGTGCATTTTGGTAACGGTTTGTATTATTTTAATAATAAGTATTGAATAATAAAGGTAAATAAATGTCAAAACCTAAAGAATGTCTAATTGATTATTTATTTAAATACAATTTATACACATAGTAAATGGTATAGCAATACAGCTATACTGTATTGTGTTAATACAATTTGTCTTTTCATTTGGTCGAGCTAAAAGGAAGTAAGCTAGAGGCTCTGCTTCAAAATAAAGCAGAATGATCTTGTGCTCTTCTTGTGACCATCAGACATCCTTAAAAAAGACTTGAGCCATGTGAAGCACAGAGTATAGTGTGCTCTAGCAGAAGAGCCACAGTTAAAACTCAGAGCTGAAAACACCAAACCAGAGCAAGAGCTATCCAATTACAAGGATTTAAACTCTGCCTCTGATTATTAATACAGAGAACCTTAATGCTGTGCCTCCACTTCCATTTGAATAATCCATTTGGGATCAGATCAGTTTTAGAGGCTACAAGCATAAGTATATTCTTATTTCATAATTTGTATTTTTAGTCAGACAAATATATTGACCTTTTAAGGAAACAGAATTTGTGACCAACTTGTTACCTTAAACTAACTAACTAAAACTATTAATCTATTAACTATCTAAATCTACAAATTTAGTAAACATGTTGTAGATAAATTATCTAGTTATTTTAACATACAGTTTTGTATTACCAAAATCTTATTAATAAAATACTGAGTGTAATATTAAATCCTGGACGTGATCCTCACATGAAGAAGAAGAAAAAAAATCACCCTATTCTCATTACACTCATTTCTTTGTTTAAGGATGACTGCATTAGGATGCTTTGGAACAGAGTTAAAACAGTTCTAGTTAAAAACTACACACTAAGCACCTTAATGTTTAATACAAACCTAACATGATGTCCTATGACTAAATAAATTCTCTTTCTCTAGTTAATGCTTATATAAGTACAAATTAAAACAATGTTCACAGTGAATTAAAGCCATGCTCATCATAATTGAGCAAAGATAAAGTCAGATCATAACAAATAGTTTTACTCTTGTGTAAATAATTTTTAGAAAATCCCTACAAATATAGTGGATCAGTTGTTAATTTAACAGTTTAGTTGAAAGATTGATTTAGCTAATCAGTAATTGAAATCTATCTCACCTTGCACATTGCCTGGCCAAAAAAAAAAAAAAAGCCAGTTCAAATGGGTCAAAATATTGGCCTGCATCAATTAGAAAAAAAATGAGTGCGATCAGAGATCACTTAAATGAGTGGTGAAGGTGCATTCTAAGCAAATTAACTGTATAAGTTAATGCTACGGTATATTTTAGCACTTCCACATGCACAATGTAACACGAACTCAGGTCTGAGACTAAACAGCTGTGTGGCCACTTGCTAGTGAAACTATTTGAAAAAAGTCTACAATTTGCTGGATGGTAAAGATTATATTTTAGAGCAATGGAAAAAGATCATGGGGTCTGATGAGTCCGAATTGATCCTAAGTGGTGCATCAATCATTCATAGTGCAAGCCTCTGGAAGCAGTGTTACAATCTGGGGTTGGTTCAGTTGGTCGGGTCTGGGCTCAGAAAGGTTACATGATAAGCTGAATGAAATGAAAGCTATCCCATTTATGCATTTTTTTTTCCTACTGAGGCATATTCCTATTGCGTGCCGTAATGCAAGCTAAAGACAGTCAATGAAATATTAGAGGGTAAGTCTCTTTTTGGCCAGGCAGTGTATGTGTCCAAATCCACAAGCACTTGCTTTAAAAAAAGAAAGAAAGAAAGAAAGAAAACACGTGTGCTATGTGACAGTTATATATAAGTAAGTTATTTAGTAATATTATGGATATTTCTCTCTAATACAACTTAAACAAGAATGTAGCATGACTATAGTGACAATGGTAGCAATTCACATTAAGAGAGTGGGGAAAAAAAAAACACAAAGAAAATGAATGGTAGTCCCAAACAGCTGTCTCAATCATGTTAAAGTGTTCTGCACACTAAAGATTGTTTCATTATAGATTACAGGAACTGACTGCCAGTCACAAATATCCTAATCTGATTGAGATGTTCAGGGGAAAAATTGGTTAAGACAAGCTTCTATGCTTCGCCCACGTTACTTTTCCAGGTCCAGTGCAAATAACAGGAATAAGAAAACACCAAGCACGTCCTGGCTAATTACATGAATACTGAATCGTCAGTGACTGAGCTGAGGCTGGAACTTTTTTTTTACTTAATATACATATCTTCATCCTTCCACATCTGTGACATTTATATGCTCTACTTTTAATCAGTGCATGAGTTACAGTAACAAAACAAAAGCGGAAAAAGAACAACATGAAACGCAAGACTAATCAAATACGGGGTATAAGGCAACCAGTTCAAAATGGCATCCTGTAAAATAAGACCCAGTACTCTGTCTTAAATTATTTACAGTAATAATACATATCAAAATATTGTATCTGAAAAGTAAAAATAGGTTCTTTTAGTTCATCATTTCGATTGAATCCATTGTAGAAAAAAATGTGAGGCGAAAAAAGGAGGGTTTTTTTTTCCCCGCCATGTGATCTGTAGCACTGAATTAGAAAGTCCAAGCTTATGAAATTGGCTCAGTGTAGGCTGCGGGTCAAGGAGGGGAGGAAGATGGGGGTCTTCTTATGATTCATCACCGCTCTCTCTATGGTTATTCAGATTGCCCTTTTGGACCTCAAGCTCTTCTGCACTAACCATAGCAGGGTTGATGGCAGCGTATCTCGTCCCATGGAACTGTCGCAGATGTATCTGCAGAGCCAAACAATGCAGGAAGATGATAAGAACATGGAAATCCAGATATGTTCACATCTTTATTTTGCATTAAACAAATTACTTACTTGGATGTAAAGATTAACTTCAGCGCTCCGACAAAGATAGGGAAAGTTGCCACCGGTTTTGAGATGAGCCCTTCTGGCATTAGGGTATAGTTTATACATTTCCTCCTTTGCTTCATTTGATAGTGCACTCTGATCAAATACCTGAAAAACACAACAGCATGAGGTGATGCACACAAACATGGCGTATAACGCTAAAGCGACTGAAGTGCAGAGGTAATTAGAAGGGGTTAAAGCCTACATCCATAATGGTGACTGAAACATCCTTTATTTTGTGAGGCTCAACGTAGGAGTTCTGGCAGTTCAGCGTGAGCCGGGACGCCAGTTCACTCTGGTTCAGGCTCTCCAGCTAAAAATACACACAAACACAGCACTTTGTTATCAGCTAGGAACAGAACATCAAGTATTTGCATTAAGCATTTAAACAATAGTATCTGTGTCTTCACCTTAAAGACCAAGATGCACCTGTCTTAGGAACAAGTGCAACATTTTCATACCAATATAATTTTATTAAACATATTAGAATTCACGCTATATGCTACAAATGAATGATCAGCTAATCCATCAGGAGTGTGGATTTAATTACCATGACTTTATTAATCAGACAACTCAAAATAGCAAATTAAACGTGATAAACCAGTCCACATCCTGCGTACCAATTGATAAAAATTTCTGGCTCTTTCTCTCATAGCTTTGTAAAGCTGTGCACACAGTATAAAAAACACAATCAAATGAAAATAAATAAATAAATAAATAAATAAATAAGAGCATGTCCTGGATCAAGTGATATTTTATAAGCCTATGTGATAATTACAGGGTAGGTCAGAATCTCAGCAGATGTCCATCCTTTCAAAAAAAAAAAAACAACAACTCAGAAGCCTTTAACAAGTTTTCATATATTTAACCACAAACTACACACAAGTATTTGATTAAAAACCAACTGTCTTGAGCCTTTCCACTGCTATCTAAATGATATGTGCACTCCAAAAGTAAATGAACAGCATGGACAGTTTTTTTTTTATTTGGTTATAAACAGAGTTCATGTGAGTTTGAGGTCAAAATGTGAGTGCAAAACAATAAAGCAACATTTCAGCTTAGGGCTAAACAACTTTAAAATGTGTGCATTCAAACGAAAAGGTTGGAACATTGAAACATGTACAGTAACTAAAAGGGTGCCTTTTTGTTCAGGCCCACCAAGAGAGAAAACTGTAGACAGTGGCAAACATTGTAAGAGCTGTGCAAACAAACAAAATCAATAAAGGGCAGGAGTGAAAATATTAAAATCTACTGAAAAAGAAATACAGAGAAGTTCTAGATCCAAAATTAACCCCTACCACAGTGATAAAAAAAGCCAAAATGTGGAGAAAGTACGGATCTGATCAAGATGATGATCATTGATCAACATGGTGGAGGTAGTGTCATGGCTTGGACTTGCATGGCTGCTTCTGGAACTTGCTGGTTAATCTCAATGATGAAGAATAAATTCTTTACAGAAAAATTATTTTTACTGATTTAAAATCATGCATGTTGAATCTAATTGGGAGAAACATCATCAGTCAGTGAGAAAATGACCCAAAACAAACTGCCAATATAACAGGACTTCATCAGGGGAAAAGGGATAATCACCATTAAACCCACTGAGATTTCAGCTCACCTCCTGAAGCAGAGACTGAATGAAGAAACCTCCCAACACAAAAAACAAGCAAGAGAACCTACAGTACAAGCCTGGAAAAACATCACAAAAGAAAAATGTGACAGTTTGCTGTTTTCAATGTGTGATAAAGTTAGCGAAATTTTAAATGCTATTTACTATATGACTATTTGTTCCAACACTTTTGATTATACAACAATCAGACGTTTCCCAAAAGGTGTAATGTTCCAAGTTGTTTAACAGAAATAAATATCAGGAAATAAAATCTTAAAGTATTTTAATCTTAAACCCAAATGTCTTCAGTGTACAGCAAAAACAAAAGAATTGGTCTGACTGTTCCAATACTTTCGACGGAGACGCAATGTTTCCTTGAAATCTCTTCACAGCTCCTCAGAACTGGAACTACCATGAGAAAATAATACATCAAACACTAATTACTCACTCTGTCCACCATGAAGTCAATGGCATCTGCCATTTTGGGATCAACAGGTCCTTTGGCAAAGTTTCCAAGAACAATCTTCTTAAGCATAAAGGCTGGCATCAACCAGAAACTGAGGGGGGGAATATAGCTGAATGTGAATAAATAGAATTTCAGAGAAAGAAGTTTAAACAGAAAAAAAGAAGAAGTGTAGTACAGTACCTGTTAGCGGTCCATGTTTGGTTAAAAATGGATGTATCGCTGAATGAATTGCACAGGATCAGAGAATGCACTCGCGGTGATTTGTGTGTGACTTCTGCGAATTTCTGAGCTAGAAAACCTCCCAAAGAAGCACCAAACAGGTGTACCTAGTTGAAAAGAAACATACTACGTTTTAGTAAAATGTGGTTTTCTGAAAAAGCTATTGAAAAAAAAAGGGAAAACTGGACAAACTTTGTCTAGTTGCAAGTGGTCTAGAAGTTTCTTAAACCCATCACAAAATTCCAAAAGATCCCAATAGACAGGGTACTGGAGCTGCAGCAGAAATATGACAAGTTATAGGATGTAACTTAGTTGCTGTCATGAATTTTAAAAGGAAGAACAATTAGGGGTGTTAATGATCTAGATACATGATACATGGCAATACATTAAAGCAGTGTGTGCCTTCATTGAAATTGTGGGAAGAAGGTAACCGTCATTATGTGGAGCACAGAACGTCTGAAAAATACTTACTAAATTATTTCTTCATTACTCGTTTCACATTATTTAGAAAATGTATTAAATCTGCTTTTGTGGCTGTGGGTTCATTTATGCACAGGTGTTTCCTGTATTACTTCTTCTTTCCTCTTTAATCACTTGACGCATACATTACAACAGCCAAACAACTTACAGCACTCTGACAACTCATTATTTAAATGCCCTTTCTCAAAAGTTTACCTTTAAAAAGAGACATTAAACTGTGTTTGAGGTCTTAAAGAATTTGTTGTTTCAAGAAACTAACAAACTAAAATAATTGGATTTGATCTTAAACACGTCACGTTTTCACACCAGTGCGGCAGACATAAAAACTGCTGTTATTGTGGACCTTACTGAAATGACACGATAGCCCCAGCCTGTAAGAGCCAGCACTTGCTGAAAGAAAACTTCGGCCGTGCCACTGACGGGAGGAAGAAAGATGATCGGGCACCTGATGCTTTTCGGCCCAGCGTCATACAAAGACCAGACTTTGCTGTCGTCATCATCTACAATAATCTAAAAGCAACGACATGACAAAGTCACAGAATCACAAGGCCATCACATGATACAATTTATTACCAAATGAGACTCAAGATCTAGGGAGAAAATATCATAAAGTAAAAGCTATAATAAAAATATAAATAATACAAAAGTAAATAATCAAATCAGACAAACTGAGAAAGTTTTAATAAATAAGAATTAGCTTACTCTTTTGAGGGGAACTGAGCTTCGAAACCAATTGTAGTCAGGAGACATTCTTATCTCCTCCATCTCTAGCAGAAACGGAAAAACTATTAAGGTCAAGAAGAAAGGCTACTTTTATGACCTTTTCAGAAACAGAAAGCGTTTTATACAAGTTCAAGTACAAGTTTTTTGTTTTATACAAGTTCAAAGTGAAACCTTAACACACACACACACACACACACACACACAACTTGCGTAACTGCAGATTTAGTGCATTAATGATCCTGAAGAGTGGACAAGTAGCAAATAAATGTAACATTTTCACTCAGGCTCAGTAGACTCAAGCCTAAACTATTTAATATCTCATATATATGCAGGCACATCAAATATACACCCTGGGAAGTGCACTCTGTATAAAAAAAATACCATATTCATATTACCTACTGCACTTTCTGTACATTAATCACTTTTACCCCTGTACACATAAACCCATACCCTCATTTACTGTAAATAGGCCACTTATGCACTCGGTCAGTTGCTAAATTCATTTCATTGGCTTTGTACATGTACTTTGAACGATGACAATAAAGTTGAATATAATCCCATCCATCTCATCTAATTTAAATAAGAGCGATTTAAGATTCGCCTAATGTTTACACGCACTTTTATTCATTTATTTTTAATTTTTTTTAAACAAAATTCATTGCACGCAAACCAAACACATAATCCCCAAAAAAACTAAACTAAAAAAAACAACAACAACAAACAAAAAAAAAAAAAACAGAGAACACCACCACTTCATAGCGAATAAAAGCAAACCCGATCAATTGGTCTAACACCAAAACTATAACTGTACCCTTAATTCCCAGGCGCTTTTTTAAATCAACGTTAGCAAGTTAACGATTAGTTTAAACTCAGTTAAGTGAACAACTCGGGTAACTAACCCAACAACAACCTTCCTGGTAAAGAGTCATTAATAATCGTAGCAATATATTTTTGAGAATGCATCTACCTTTTGGTGAAAATTGTCATCCACGGATTAGCAACATGTTTAGCTTTGCTTTTGCAGTCATATGACAGTTGACTTCCGCATCTAACGTAAGGGGTGGACTGCTGTACGCATGCGCGGATGTCTTATCTACAGTGCGCGTGCTCCGGGTGGGAAAAAAAAGTATTATATTGGTGTTCTACAGTATATAAACATTACTTAGATTTTCATTCTTTTACTGGAAATCTTTTATCATTGATCGTACTATTTTCCTTCTTGTAGAAAATGTAAAATGTTGTAGAAAATGGCTCGGGTCTTTTTTGAATGATCATAATCACTTTGTAGATGTAAATAGTTCTGTTTTAGGTCCACTGCTATTGTCTCTACATACTTTTTCTGGGCAACATAATTCATAAGCATATTCATAGTCATAGTTTTTTTCCACTGTTATATTTCTCAGCAAAAGCCAGATTAAAAAAAAACATCAGTTTAATAAAGTTAAGGAATGTATAAAAGACATTAGACACTGGATTATTGTACTGCTTATTACACTGCTTATTAACTTCCTTCTGCTTAATTCTGACGAGACAGAAGTACTGGTACAACGACCACATGCAGCTAGAAGTAAACTGTCTAATAACAGTAACTCTGGATGGCATTTCTGTTGCATTATGTGCAGCAATAAAAGACCTTGGTGTGATTATTTGATTTCATTTGAAGCTTATGTAGATAATATTATTAGGACAGCATTCTTTCGTCTTTTAAATATTACCAAGATAAGGAATACCTGTATATTGTCGCTACATGACGCAGAAAAAACAGTTTATGTTTTGTCACTTCTAGTTTGGATTATGGTAATACCTTTCTGTCTGGATGTTTAACTAGGTGCATAAACAAGCTACAGCAGGTGCAGCGCTTTTTCTTACAAGGCCCAAAAGTTATGGAATACCCTAGCCTAATGTTTGGGACTCAGAGACAGTTTCAAGGTGTAAGAGTAGGCGGAAACTATTTATTTAGCCAAGCCTTTTGTGAATATATTTGTAAGGGTGAAGATCTGGGGTAGACTATTATGGTGAACTAGTATATTTGGATGCTGTCTTCCCCACTCTCCTTGATCATCCAGGCTTGTTAATAATGAATAGACTGTTGCTTTACTTCCCAGGGAGCCCTATGTCTGTGTTTTTCCTTTTAGTTATGCTGTAATATTTAGTCTGCTGGAGTCTCCACTTGCACTTTGCACAAAGTATACATTCACCTTATACATTATGTGACTCTGACCATACCAAACCTTTTCGTCTCTTTCTCTCTCTCACTCGCTCTCTGTGTTGCCAGTAATCCAGACCCCCTCTTTCCTTTGACTGGTGCCTTGCTTCTGGTTGATCTCGTCACGTGAGGGCCTCTGACTCACTGTCCCCGTCTTGTGTGCTTGGGCTGCGTGTGGAGACTATGAATGATTCTACTTGGCCATGAAGATGGTCTTGGACTCGGCTCAGACTGCTGTACTCTGTTGACTTTCAACTGCAGTCGCTCAATAGTTCAGGACGAAAAATACCACAAACAATTTGTACCCGAGCCTCCTACAACTAAAGTGGACTCCATATTAGCTTTAAAACCTTAACTGTTATACTGAACTCCCAGCCACCTAACCCTCAATATGACTGCAAATTAATCCCTGCTATCTGGCATTACCCAAATGAGGATGGGTTCTCTGTTGAGTCTGGCTCTTCTAAAGTTGTATCACCATTGTTAAAAATGCTATATAAAAAAACTAAATTAAATTTTTGATGTAATTAAGGGTCTTAATAAGGCTCACAACTTTTTCTTTTCTTTTTTTTACTAAAACAACAAAATGAGTAACAACCAAGACCAAGGGCTAAAAAAACAACCAGCCAAACAACCTGACAACCTAAATGTTTATTATATTATATTATATTATATTATATTATATTATATTATATTATATTATATTATATTATACTGTTGTCATTGTAATAATATTATTAACAACAACAATAGCTATATTATTATGATTATTATTATCAATAATCATAATAATAATAATAATAATAATAATAATAATAATAATAATAAGATATTTAGATGACAAATTCTAAATTCTTCTTTTAGTAAACATCAAAAATTACCAAAACCAAAAACCAACCAAGGTACTTTATATGCAACAAAGACCAAATATTTCGAAATTAATTATTAATATTAACCGAGTTATTGGATTTTTTAGCAATAATACATAAGGTCAGTGAGTAAACAGAAGTTAGTTACAATCTGTTCCTGAGGTATCTCTTTAAGGACACTGTGTTCTACGTGTTCACATTGCGACAGTCTGTCCCCGTCATATTGAACTTATCTTACTTCGGTTTAATCTCAAGTTGATTTCGATTTGGTGCACTATATATGAACCTAGAAACCTACTCGGTCTAACCCTATATAGTGCACTAAGATAGGGAGTAGGGCGTCGTTTAAGATGAAACCAAGCTAACAAGTTCATCTTCCAGCTAGCTTAGCTTAACGCCGAGTTAGCTTTGCTTTGTCACTGAGTGCAACCTTGCAGTTAGATGTTTGTGCACCTTAATTAACCCATGGACATTTCCTAAAATAACCGATAACTTTTATTTGCCCCAAACAGAGCAGGATATTCGTAGATTTAACATTATTTCAACAAGTAATTTATCTTGAAAAGCGTAGTAAGCTAACACAGCTAGTTAAATGGTATGGTGGTTAGCTGGTTAGCCTAGCATTTCAGTATTAGCTAGTCCATAGCTAGCTGATTCAGCACAACCAAAATAAAACGAAGCCGGAAAACATGTCTTGTGCATGCACTTCAGCGGCACGACTGCTTATAAATTCAGCCCACAAAGGTAAAGAGACGATTTATTTTGATTTCATGTTTTAGTTTGCTAGCTGACAAGCTACTTGACTCTGCTAATTTAAAGGGTTTTCCCCCGATGTTAATCAGCGAGTTAACCCAGAAGGCCAGTCACTCTTGTTAAAGCCTGTCAGATTATATTTACATCTAACTACATTAACATTTAATTATATTACATAATATAAAAATTACTGGTTTAATATCTCGGTGTCAGTGGTGAGGCAGGTATATTAATCTAACTGGGTGCCATTGAGCATAAAAGTCGTTCGTGTTTTAGAAAAATAAAGTTGTTTGGAACAGAAATAAGAAACCTGGTTTAAATTCAAACCTACGATATTTAACTAAGTTTATTTTCTAACCTCAATTTAAAAGATTGTCACTTCCCCAAATATAAATATGTCACAATCCTTAAAGAAACCTTTCAACTTGTCACATGTTAAAAATGGCTTATGTTTTATCTCAAAAGTATCACGATCAATGTATAATCGCTTTGATGTTTGAGTGATGATTAAATATTAAATATTATTTAATGTACTTTATTTATTGTATAATATAACAAATGCCTCGAAAAAAAAGTAATGTACGAATGTTTTCAAAGGCTATACTTGTGTATTCTCACGTGTATGTTGACGTGCACATGCTCATAATGTTATGGCTGATCAATGTATCTGTATATATGCATTGATCAGCCATAATATTATGATCACCTGCATAATAATGAGTAGGCCCCGTCCCCCATTCCCCCATTGTGCCACCAAACGTCAATGTACTGTGTGTTCTGACACCTTACTAACAGGACCAGCATTAACCTTTTCAGCAACATGAGCTACAGTGGCACTTCTATTGGATCAGACTACGTGGGCCACCCTTCTCCCCCAACTTGCATTAATGAGACAAGTGATCAAATATTGGGAACATCCCATAAGAGCTGCTCTGACCAATCACATCACCCATTGCAATTTGGCCCTTGTACAACTGTTACAATATCCCATTATAGTCACACCTGGAAATAGATGGGATATATGAGGCAGCAAGTAAACCTTTTTTCTTAAGTTCTTGAGTGTTGGAGAAACAAAAAATGAGCAAGTGTAAGGATTTGAGTGACTTTGACAAGGGCCAGATTATTATGTCTATACAATTGGAACAGAGCAGCTCCAAATCTACAGCTTTTGTGGGACCTACCAAAAGTGATCCAAGGAACAAAAAAAAATGTTGGTCAGGGTCATGAGCAGGCTCACTGATGCTTGTGGGGAGTGAAGCCTGGCCTGTGTAGTCTGATCCAATAAAAGGTGTGTGTGTGTGTGTATGTGTGCGTGTGTGTATGTGCGCGTGCGTGCGTGTATGTGTGTGTATGTGTGTGTATGTGTGTGTATGTGTGCGTGCGTGTGCGTGCGTGTGCGTGCGTGTGCGTGCGTGCGCGCGCGTGCGTGCGCGTGCGTGCGCGTGCGTGCGCGTGCGTGCGCGTGCGTGCGCGTGCGTGCGTGTGTGTGTGTGTGCATCACATTTGGTTTATATATATTAACATACAGACATTTTTATTTGTTTATTCTATAACATTGTCACTACTAACTAACTTAGCAGCAGTAAGGCAAATTGTGTTCAACCTAATCTTGAGTCAGGATTTTTTTTAAAACATTGTTTAGGAAAAGTCAAAGAAAGACCCAACAGGCCTCCGAGTGGTGCAGTGGTAAAAGCGCTCGCCCTATCATCCGGATATCCCGGGTGGTGCTGTAACCTCTCGCAGCCGGAGGTCTAGAGAGAGCTAATTGGCCGAGCTCTCTCAGAGGGGAAGGATGAGAGGTACTTAGTGCTCCCACATTAATCACGGCTCTACAGCCAGTCAGGGGTAGAGAACAGAAGGAGCGGATAGCGCCGTCCTCCGAGTGTGTTACGCCGCCCCCAACGGTGCGCGAGCGAGCAGTTTGAAAAGATGCGGTCGGCTGGCATCACCTCGTTCGGAGAAAACACTTGATAGTTTTCGGCCCTCCCGGCTGAGTGGTAGTAGTAGCCTTAATGTGGGAGCCCCCTAGTGACGGGGAGGAATTGGACACGACTAAATTAGGGAGAAAATCGGGGAAACCCCCCCCCCCCAAAAAAAGAAGGACCCAACATGGGAATCACCATTACTGCCCGACATTATAACTATTATTATAATCCTCCTCCCCCCATCTCTAGAGTGTATATGCTAGTGTTTGCTCTGTAACAATGAACTTACAGACTTTCACTTGTTAAATTTACAGGACTGACTGTATAGTTTGGTGTATTCATCAGCTTGAATGGCTAGAGGTCAAACATGGACAAAAAAAAAAAGAAACACAACAATAACGACATGATGACAAGCACAAAGTTGCAGATGGCAGTATTATTATCAGAAGCTGTATTTAGCTATTTTCCAACTAAATGTCTTTTTTTAATTTTATTTATTTATTATTTTTTTTACCACAACGTCTGACCACAAACGTCTGCGGTCCCATTAGGTTGTATGGAATTAGTAATTTGATGGGACAAGAGACATTTTGCTGTTTGTGGAAACTGTTGTATAAAATCAATGTCATACTGTTGTCCTGAATATCAGCATGGCTGATATCAAGACCGCATCACTGCTGTGCTGATATTCAGTTCAACAGTACTTTTTCTTGTGTGATAATTGCTTAAATATTAAAATACCTGTGAAGTCGAATGATGCATAGTCAGATGTTCCACTGCTCTTGTACTCGATATCAACACTCTTGTCCAATCAAATTTCTTGACCAGAACTATCAAAAAAGGTTTTCATGAGCCAATGCTGATACAAACATCCCCTTTAAAGGTCATAGCAGCACTTATGCTAATTATGGAGATTCTAAGTAATTGTAGATATAATGTTTTTGTTCTATGCATATATTTTAAATCCTTAAATATAAAATAACCGCTTAAGAAGAGTTAACAGTAATTTAAAAAAATGCAACTTACAAGTAAACTCAAAACTTACAAATCTGGCTAATGAGGACACAGTCCTATAACTCCCCTCTATCAGGAACTGGCCAATAATGATGCATTACTTTAAGAACTGCCCCAGAGCTACTGCGCAGTGAGTTAACATCCCTGTACTGTACCACCTGCCCACGTGGTACAGTTGTGTCCGAACTCAAAACAAAAATCTGGGGATCAAAACTAAAAAAAATTATTTATATACAGTTTTTTTTGGTTTATTGTTATTTTTATTCACTTTCAAATCATACATTTTTGTTAAATTCTTTAATTTCTGTTTGTTTCTTTTTGTCACAGATCTAATTTCACAGAACAGGAGGTAGTGGAAATGACCAAAAGTAGAAAAAAAAAACAACTTGCAGGATTGCATTTCATAATGAGATTGCTTGCGAAACACTAATTATTATACAATTATATGACAGTTTGTGTGCTAGAAAGAACTTTTGTATATATTTGAAATATTTGTGCTTTTGTTATTAAACACAGCCTCATGTCTCTTGTACAGTATGCTACTGTAGATGTTGGTTGTGCGTCTCTTGAGTAGGTATTGTTTGTTGTTGTTTCCTTTTCTGAAAAATTCCAGTGATGTGCATCATGGCTACCAGCACAGCAAAACAAGGGCTAGTAATAGTAGCAGCAATAGGCAAAGGAGGAGTATTCATTTGGAAGTGAAACAAAGGGAGTGTGATCTAGATTCTGACCGGGTGAAAATCTGTGGTGGACCCTGTTTCCTGTTGTGCAGTTTTGTTGAGATATTTAAAAAGGGGCCTGAAAAGCATATAAAAATCTAAAGTTTCGCCTTTGTCCCTGAGTCTTTGTCTGCACCATCACACACCAGGGTTCTAAAATTACTGCGTACAGTATTAACCTTCTTAACGCAGTTTATTTTATAAAGCCACACTAATAACATTTCATTAACATTTGTTTAAATACAGGGTTCTCAAGCTCCAGAGTTCAGCTGCTTTCTCTGAGCCGACCAGCAACTCACGAGCTCCGTCTGTCACGAAGTGTCCCAGTCAGACCCTTCTCAGAGTCATCTGTGTATTATGCGTCTAAAGACGGAATGAAAGATGGCGATGGGGGAAAGGTAGATGACTACTTCTTGTGTTCCTGCATGTTGCATAACATTTTTTTTTTAAATTTTGTTTAAATTAGGATGCTTGTCTGATCTTTTGCTCGATTTCTTTTGAAGAAATCTGTGAGTGAAGGAAGTGGCAAAAGATCTGGTTCGGGCAGTTCGGGAAAGGGTGGCAGTCAGCTTCGTTGCCCCAAATGCGGAGATCCCTGCACGCACGTGGAAACATTTGTTTGTGAGTATTATCTGACAGTTATGCAACCTCTTATCTGTATTTAGTGTTCTAAAGTGCTGCATGTTGCTTTTTTTTTTTTTTTTCTTCATTGACCCACAGTTTCTGACTTTTTTGCAACACTTAGCCTTGTGCATTTCTACTGTCTGGTCTGGTAATCTGCACAAACTGTTGCTAAAATTAACTGCTTATATAACTTCACTGTGTTTTCCAGTGGACAGGTTTTTTTCCTATCATTCGAGCCAGGTTTTTTTAAGCAGTTCTGTGTTCGTGCTTCCTGGAGGACATTATACGCTTCATAAATATTTGAACATTGACAAAGTAATTGTTATTTTAGTTGTCTACCACAGTATATTGATGTTGAAATTATGATTGCGTAACTCAAAGTGCAGACTTTCAGCTTCAGCATATTTACATCGAAATGAGTTACAGATTTAGGAATTACTGCATTTTATATATGTGGTTCAAATCAGATTAAGTGAACCCTTCAGAAGGTAGGTGTATCTGTGTCAAAGTCAGTAATCAAGAGTCTTCACCAGAGTAAAGGCAGATGATTTAACAAAAGATTTAAACTATGGAGCATTCAAACCAGGAAGACCAGATAAAAGTTGACAGAAATATAAAAATAAAACATTAAGAGCCTGTAGGATTTTGGAACAACACTTAAAGGAAGAATTTTACTTGTACCAGAATGTTATAAATAGGGACATGCTTGTAATATACTGTACAGCCTTGAAACAACTGTAAAGTCAGTGGCTGTAGTTAGAAATATAATGAAATTTCACTTCGTAGTGCATCTGCAATAAAATAACATTATAAACTGCAATAAAATTCAAGCTTTTTGGTTAATTAAAACATTACATAAAACTTAATTTTTAAGAGGCCACATTAATCATCATAATTTACATTATAGGTTTAGCTTCAGTTTGTTAGCTTATTGAACCCAGGCTATTTATGTAGCACATATATTTTATTAAATCCAATCTAATCAGTTCAATTCAATTCAATTCAATTTTATTTCTATAGCGCTTTTAACAATGGTCATTGTCTCAAAGCAGTTTCACAGAAAAAAAAAAATGAAAAGAAGACTTATGGAAATATATATATGTGTTCAATGTTTGCATCCCTAGTAGGTCCAGCTTTCTTGGCTTCCATTTAGATTTGAATGATAATGTTAATTTACCCGGGTGGAGCCAGGGGTTACCTCTAGTTTCTTCTAAAGTATTTGTGTGCTACTCTAAGCATAAATTTTTATATTCTTTTTTTCAGCCTCAACTAGATTTGTCAAATGTGAAAAATGTCACCACTTTTTCGTGGTGCTCTCCGAAACAGACACTAAGAAGAGTCTGAATAAAGACCCTGAATCAGCTGCTGAAGCTGTGAAGCTGGCCTTCCAACAGAAACCCCCACCACCCCCAAAGAAGGTACTGTGCATCATGCTGATGATCATGCTGATTAGTGTTAGTTATTGGGAATAAAACGCGCACTAATATCAGACATGATGCATGTACCATGCATCATGTCTGATATTAGTGTGCGTTTTATTCCTGATTAAGAACCTGAACACTTGTGTACTTCACCTTACAGTATGTAACATTATTCACATTATTCAACATTATTAACTGAACACATGCTTAAAAGTGCCTATTTTCATCTCTTTAATTAGATCTATGCCTATCTCGACAAATATGTTGTGGGTCAGGCCCATGCAAAGAAGGTCCTGTCGGTGGCTGTGTACAACCACTACAAGCGCATTTATAACAACATGCCGGGGGGCTCTAGACAGCACCAGGCGGAGGTGGAGAAGCAGGCCTCTCTCACACCCCGAGGTTCGTACCACTTATCTGTTTTATATTGTGGAGGACTCTGTAAAGCATGTTAAGGTTTAAATTAGTTTAATGCCTAGGGCTTTTCTTTGTCAAGTAATGAACATTTAACATGTAATCACGTCTTTTTTAGAAAGAGCCAGTTGGTGTGTGTATTAATATTAAGATGGAGATTTTCAATAATGTGACATGACAATTATAATGGAGCAGCTGTGCTGTTGCAGTGCTCTGTAAAGGGAAGCTTTATAGAGTTCTTGTTGCATGGATGTGTCCTAGTTTTCGCTGCTGGATTGTGCAACATTGAGTATGGTTCATAATGTAAGCTTATACTGACTGAGTTCCACCCTCATCTCATCAGGCAAATAACCAGTGTAATATTGTCGTTTATATACCACATGTTTAATTAACATAATTAATAACACCTTTGCTTGCTCATTAAATAAGAGATCAGAGATATTCAATGACAAGAGCAGCAGTGACCGTGTCCGCAGTCTGTTTAATGTCAGTACACTAAAAAGTTTGTCTAGATTTGACTAGATTGTTTAATTTGGAAACCTGACAAACCTGGTCAGGTGAATATGTGAACATTAAGTAATAAGCCAGGTCTTTGCCTTATCACAGGACTTGTTGTTTCAGCATTTTTCAGGAACAGCACATTCTATCATTGTTTTATGACTTGGGTATCATTCAAAGCCTATGGTGATGGCAGATATGAGGTGTGGCATTTTAAACTCCTGGCTTTTTAAATGCAAGATAAAAAAACACTTTCTGTTTAGATTAAGTAATTCACTTTCTTTACTTTATATAAAAAAAAAAATTGGGGGGGGGGGGTGTTGATCATATTATAACTATACGACTGACATTTCCGAATGTTATATATACTGGAATGATTTGGCCAAAAAGTTTGGGAGCCTCTGCTTTACATTACGTTTCTAATTATATTTTATGTTTTTTTTTCCTTTGTAGGAATTCGGCACTGACTGAAATGAGAATTTGCACAAAAACTTATTTATAGCAGCTTTAAAGCTTACAATAACGGATAATATTAGATTTATATTAAGATGTAATGTTAAGATGTAATGTGGTCAGAAAAAATGGCTAAATGAAGGGTATACAATCGTCAAAACATTATGATGCACAAAAACAAATCTCTCTGTTTTTAAAAAAGTTTTTAAAAATCTAATTAAAATAAATTTGCATAGCGGGCCTCTTATTTGTGTAAAAGAACGCAAATTTAAAAATCCAGTGATTAGGGCCTCCGAGTGGCGCAGTGGTAAAAGCGCTTGCCCTATCATCCCGAGATCGCTAGTTTGAATCCCGATGCTGTAACCTCTCGCAGCCGGAGGTCTAGAAAGAGCTGATTGGCCGAGCTCTCTCAGAGGGGAGGGTTGAGAGGTACATAGTGCTCCCACATTAATCACGGCACTACAGCCAGTCAGGGGCGTCTGTGAGCTCGCGCAACGGAGGGAGCGGATAGCGCTGTCCTCTGAGTGTGTTACGCCACCCCCAACCGTGCGAGAGCAAGCAGTTCGAAAAGATGCGGTCGGCTGGCATCACGTGGTTCCACGTGGAAACACGTGATAGTCTTCGGCCCTCCCGGCTGAGTGGTAGTAGTAGCCTTAATGTGGGAGCCCCCTAGTGACGGGGAGGAACTGGACACGACTAAATTAGGGAGAAAATCGGGGAAAAATCCAGTGATTCTATAATTCAACAGGAGTCCCAGAGAGCATAACTTTACTGTAGAAATTAATTATATTAAAAACAAACTAACTTGCTGAATGCTGCTGTGAATAAGGATTAGGATTTCATCAGCCAGCATGTAAATCAGTCAGGCTCTAATATGATCCATGACTGCATGTTTATTTGGCATTTGTACAATTCAAAAGTTGTTTTAAAAACTTTAACTGCCAAAGAAAACCTTGGAAATGTTTTCGTGCAGAGTAACGTGCGCATGATAAGAGTGATATGTTTGTACATCTCCTACTTTTTCTGTAGAGCTAGAGCTAAGACGTCGGGAGGATGAGTACAGATTCACAAGTAAGTGTCTTGTTAATGCCTATAACCTTCATGATCTCTCCATTTGTTTTCTTTAATTCAGGTTTATAATTGTAACTCTTCAGGCTAATCGAATACCTACATCTTCTGTTCTAATAATTTGATTCACATCATGAACTGCTTTATTGTACAAATGCCAAACTCTGTGTATTATTAATTTTAGTAGTAGTATTATTATTGTTAATAGTATTATTATTTTGTTGTTGTTGCTGCTGCTGATCCGTGTAATGGTGTCTAATCTCTAACACCATTATAGAACACCGTTATAGAAGCAGTGCATATTAAATAAGGATTTATCTTTCAGGGGAAATTCCAGTGAGCTGTATGATTGTGATTCAGGAAATTCATGAGTAATCCGAGTGTACAGTGATTTCATGTCTTGTCACTGTGTAATCATTACGCATTTATTCATCTTTTGGCTTGTTCATTGATCATCTTTTTTCCACTTTCACACTGGTCATTTATACTAAGTTTACACTGTGTGTGTGTTTACTGAGGATATTGCTACAGGAAATCCATCTAGCCCCCAAACTGTGGTGCTTAAAGGAGGAGTCGGGATAGTAAAAAAATAATTTAACTTTGGCCTAATAAACCCCTCCCTTCAGTGTTCCTTCAGAAGCTCTATTCACAAACTTATGGACGCACATTTCCAAAGCAGTGAACAACTGGGCTAGCTGTATGATATTAATAGAAAAACATCACTAAGCAAGAATGGCCCCTGTTGCTGATTAGCTGGACTAGTGTTTGGTGCACAGTGTGTACCACTTGGTTTGTTTTCCCTTTACAGAGCCAAGGCTGTGTCTGAACACTAGATATTTTTTTTTCAGCCCACACATGGAATGGACATCTGTTAGAGTATAATTGCTGATTTTGACAGTGTATTGGATTATAATGACTGACTCAGGATGCATAGATTTTTATTGCATATATATAACTATGTTTGTTCTACTGTTTTTTTTTTGTGTGTGTGTGTGTGTGTGTGTGTGTGATCATTATTGCAGAGCTGCTTCAGATTGCAGGGATCAGCCCCCATGGTAATGCTTTAGGCGCATCCATGCAGCAACAGGTGAACCAGCAGGCCCCTCAGGAAAGAAGAGGCGGAGATGTGCTCGACTCCCCTCACACTGACATCAAGCTGGAGAAGAGCAACATCGTATTGCTAGGCCCCACAGGCTCTGGTATGTCCCCTTATACGTTCCATGGAACCTAGCTTTGGAAAGAGGGACCATGTCTTCTACACAAGCTTGACCGGCACAAAGGCCACACCTCTTACACTGAGATTGACAGGCTCTTGCATCCAAATTGGCAGGCACAGCACCAAAGGAGAAATAGTACATTAATAATAATTAATGCTGTGCATGTGACGTGGTAGAGGATTCTACCATCGTGCTTTCTCTGCAGATATATATGATATATAGCCGGGACTGGGGTACTGATTGAAATGTCTGAATAAAGGTCAGGTACAGGCCACGCTGAGCGGGTGTGTAATTACAGAAGTCACAGCCTGTGTGCTGTATGCTAAAGACTGTACACTGACTGTTCTAAATGAATATTATTAGTGCATGCATGTGTACACTGTTTACAAGCATTTTCAAATGTATAAAATGACAGGCAACAGTTTGTGAAATCGTTTGTGTCCATATTGCAGGTAAAACTCTTTTAGCCCAAACTCTGGCCAAGTGCCTGGACGTCCCTTTTGCGATCTGTGACTGTACTACCCTCACGCAGGCTGGCTATGTGGGCGAGGATATTGAGTCGGTCATTGCCAAGCTGCTGCAGGATGCCAACTACGTTATCGAGAAGGCTCAGCAGGGTAAGAAGAATAAAGTCCTGTTACGGAAATATTCTGCATGTTTTTGTAGGATGAAACAATGTGTGGGTGGTGTTGTGAGCTTTGTGTAAGTTTCAAAGCATCTCCCCCCCCCCCCTACCCCATAGGCATTGTTTTCTTGGATGAAGTTGACAAAATTGGCAGTGTGCCTGGGATCCATCAGTTGAGAGATGTGGGTGGAGAAGGTGTGCAGCAGGTCAGTGATGAAATGCAGTGCTTCAGTGATAATCACTTCCTACACATGCTTATAAGTCAATATGTTACAATATGTTTTGCCATTGCAACCTTCGTACTGCTGTTTGAAACATTTTTTGGTGTTAAAATGTCTGTAATGTGTGATATGTTCAGGTATAAGAAATAAATAATATATAATACTGAAGCCGCTTGTTGTGCATTATTTTGACAGGGATTGCTCAAACTCCTAGAAGGCACTATTGTGAACGTTCCTGAAAAAAACACCAGGAAGCTGAGAGGAGAGACTGTACAAGTTGACACTACGAATATCTTATTCGTAGCGTCCGGTGCTTTCAATGGACTGGATCGTATAATCAGCAGAAGAAAAAATGAGAAGGTTTGTGTTTCAAAGTAATGGCTTTTGTTTGAAGAACCAGATTTGGTCCACATCAATTATGGACCATACTGGAACATAGCTGTTTGCTGGAAACCAGTATTTAAGCTCTAACTATAAGGTGTACAATAACATTATGTTTATATTCATGTTGTTAGTACCTGGGCTTCGGAGCACCATCTAGCCTGGGGAAAGGACGGAGGGCAGCAGCTGCAGCCGATGTGGCTCACATGACTGGTGGTGAGGTGGATGCTGTGGCAGAGATCGAAGAGAAGGACCGGCTCCTGAAGCATGTGGAGGCACGTGATCTTATAGAGTTTGGAATGATACCCGAATTTGTGGGCAGACTGCCCGTGGTGGTGCCCCTTCACAGCTTGGATGAGGACACACTCGTCCGCATCCTGACTGAACCCCGCAACGCTGTGGTGCCTCAGTACCAGGCCCTCTTCGGCATGGACAAGGTACTAGGCCAATATACGCTCTTATTTTTTGATAATTTCATTCAGATTTAGGTAACAGCAGTGATTATTTTTTACACATGTTCACCTTCTTATGCTTAGTTTGTAGATCAAAAATGTCTAACAGAAGCCCGAGTTGTAAAATTGATATTTAAATAATTTATCAGCGAATTTTTCTAAATGGGAGAAATACTCCTCTAATGTTTCAACTCGTCTTTCTTTCCAGTGTGACCTCTCCGTGACCCCTAATGCTCTGCGGGCTATCTCTAGAATGGCGCTTGAACGGAAGACAGGAGCCCGAGGTCTTCGGTCGATAATGGTGAGCGCTTGTGTTTGTCTGCCTGGTTGATGCGTCCTCCTTCATACTCTCTTGTGTTGTTAATGGTGGTGGTGTTGATGACTTTCTACAGGAGAAGCTGCTACTGGACCCCATGTTTGAAGTCCCTCACTCAGACATTGTAGCCGTGGAGATAAACGAGGATGTGGTAATGGGAAAAACATCGCCTCAGTATGAAAGGTGAGCGTTCACCAGGAGCATGAAATTCTGCTGTCAGGCATTAATTGTCAGATCTGTCTGAAGGTATTTATTTGTCTGTGATGTCCTTTTGAAACAGATTTATTTCCTCTTCATGGCGTTCTTTTTTGCTTAGTCATGTTTAAGGAAGAAGCCAAGAGCACATGGGTGTTGAAAATGAACTTTGTGATCATGTGACTTGTCTGGACTATTGTGCTACAAAAGTACTGTGCTACTTTTCACGAAAATAACTAAATATTAATATATTGTGAAACAATAATTAATTGTTTCAGATTAACAAAAACCGGATGTCCAGGTAAATAATGGATCAGGTGATTGGACCCGTTTTCCAGATATGTGCCAGTGAAATTTAAGCTGTGCCCATAAGTCTCCCCCCCCCCCCTTCCTTTTTTGGTCTTGGTACACTTCCACAACAGATTTGCTCTTTACAGACATTTTCTTATGAAGTCTTGTGAAATTTTCACAGGCTTAAAATAATCAGACAAAATAACTTAATCACAGGAATAAAAACGTTAATGTGTTATCAGACTCTATAATGAACTGTTTGGCAGTTTAATGCAGCCTGACTGTTATCATGTTAATATAACGTTCCAAAATTATTTATTCCTCCTGTCACAATTTTATATTTACTAATGAATAGCGCATCATGCTTTTTTATAACATTTAATGTTGTGAATGTTAATATTGTGTAACATACACAAGACGGGTTTAGTTCCTGTTATTGTTTACATTACAAGAGCTATAAACAGTAATTCCTTCTGCAGTTTTTCATGACTTTTGTCATGAAGTTACTAAGATATAAACATTGTCGTGTAAATGTGGCACTTTTGCTAAGTAATGCTTTTTACATAAAACATTGTCATATCAGTGATTGTCCACTTTTCTTTGTTGAAGAAAATGCAATACTGAATACAAAGGTCTTGCTCCACCACTCATTTATTCACATTAAATTAAATAAAATTAAATGTAATTGGGACAACTGTTTTCCTGTGACAGGCTGCAAAGTGCTCAAAGATACAATTTAGAAAGTGGGTGTTCATGTAACAAACTCAGCAGCAACCTCATTTCCCCTCTCATCTGTTCCATCCACTCATTCAGCATCACCAGTATACTAATCACCGGTCTAAACATTTGCACTTGTTTCTCACTGGTTTATGCCTCAAGTTAGATATTTTTTAATGTTTGAATGTTTCATAGGTCACTGTATGGCTTAACAAACAAAAACATTCCTCTGAAACTGCTCAGGTACGAGGACTGAAATGAAAATGTGAGGAAAAACTTGCCAACAATTAAAGCCAAAAAGTCATTCAGGAAGCCAGAAGAACTATTCCTCGAGGCTCCATTAAAAACACAAGAAAGTCTGGCTCTTTAGAAGTAAAATATGAAGAAATGAGTGGTGGCTCAAGACTTTTTGCACAACACTGCATCGCTAACAATCTGTTCATTACTTGTGACAAACTGCTGGAGATGCGGTTATAGAAAATTATAACACATTCCAGCTGTTCAGAATCAAGAATTCCGCTGAGAATGCAGTCTATTTTTGTTATCACACTTTTTAAAGAAGCAGACATTCAGTGTTTTTTCTTGTTTTCTTCTTCTTCCTCCCGACAGAGCCCCGGCTAAAGAAACACCAGAGGAGGAGTACGACTCAGGAATGGAAGAAGAGAACTGGACCAGGTTGCAGGTTGATGCAGCCAAGAATTAGTACAATCAAAATAATGATGTTTAAGTTTCTTATTTAAGCTCGTGATGATGACCGGTTTCAGTCCATTACGTGATTATTCAACACTTCAGAGGGCTTGTGTAGAAACAGGAACGCAGCCCTATAAGACCTGTCCTAATGACTTTGTAAGCTGTAAGTTACAGTGTGGTACAGTATGTTGCATATATCCTAAATTTCGTGAAGAAAATTGTTTAAGAGAAATGTACTGAATTATCACACATTATAACACCTCAGCGAGAGGGATTGTTAATATGACATGTAAAAAAAAAATTTTACTCCTTCCAAAAAAATTTATGAAGTTTTTGAAATTTTTTTTTTTATGAGGTCTTTTTGAATACGATAGCTAGGGAGATTAAGGTCATAAGTTGGCTTAGAAAGCAAACTTTACATCCAGGCATTTTCCTTCACTGATTAAACACACTGGTCATAATGTCACGTGCAGCAGTGTAATTACAATCGTTATCAGTCGAGGTATTTCAATTCCTTCTATGTTAGTTGACAGTGCTACGCTCTTTTGTATCGAAGCAACCCAGATGAGCTTCTTACCAACTCGTCTTTCTAATGAGTTTCTACACGTATCTGCCGCAGACACAATTGTTGTTCGAGCTGCAGTATTTTTTGCGCATAGGGTTTCTTTCTTCTTATAGACTGATAAAGAAAAGGCTGAAACTGAACACTGCTCACTCGTTGGTCCTTTGCGAGCTGACATTGAAAATGTCTTCTTGCTACAACACATTACACGGTTGCTCCATTTACAGTTACTTGCATTCAGTTCTGCTCCAGGAGCAACACACAACTCTGTCCTCCTTTCTCGTGTAAAACTCTATTACAGCCTTAAATCGCTTTCTTCCTCAGAACAGTTCGGTGTAGCACCACTCGTTTTGCAATTTTATTAATATATGTGGTATCACTGAGCCGAATAATGTTTTTGTTTTCTGTATGGGCTGCGTAGACTTTCTGCTCATCACAGGACATCACTTATTAGTTATATTTCCTACAATTAGAAAGCATAATGCTTTTAATTTTTCCTGTTCAAGCCGCACAAGGTAACACATTTAATCAAATTCACGTGTGGAACGGGAAACCATCAGGCGTTCTGGGTGTGTGCCGTGCAGAAACGATGTAACTTGGCTTTCTCAGTCACGTCCACCTGATAAGCAAGGAACAAAGAGCAGCTGTATCAGCTACAAGCACAGTTTTGGTCTAATACTATTGTTAAACTAATCCTGCAAATCATAGCCTTCATGTGAATTGTTTTAGACACCTGATTCCTGATCAGACCTCTTACTCTGAGATGCTTGATTTAAACTTGAGGCCAGGCTTCATCAGTCTTTTGTCTTGTCAAATATATGGATCAATAAAACTCCATGACTTTCTAATGAGCTCTGGATAAATTTCTCCTGTATTATTATATTGTATTAATGAATATGTTTTGCACTTCTGTGTAACTGATGTTATAAGAGCTGGTGGAACTGAACAAGACCATAAAAGACTTGATCAAATCAGGCTGTTAGTGTACGTCTATTAGGATCTAAGATATTTTGCTGAATATATGGTTTAATTCTAATTATGCTGCAGGTTTTTTTTTTTTTTTTTTGACAGTGTTGTTTAACAATCAATAAAACACAAAGGCTTTAACAAAATGGCTGAAAAGGCTTTGGAACTATGTAAAATACATCAAGACAGTTGTTCATGATGAGAGATCACCTCTTTCAATTTTATGTTGCAACACTTGCCTGTTTGATTTTTCTCATGTTTTATCAAGGAGCATAAACAATGTAAATATGGTTCTCAAATAAAGACAATAATCAGTAGGTGTTTTGGTATTCTGTCAGCCTGCTCATTAAACATAATTGTGAGAATATTAGTACCAGTGGTAAAGAGGATGATATTTTGGATTTTTCATCCATTCATTGTCTATATGGGGGACCTGGAGCCTATCCCAGGAGACTTTGGTCACAAGACAGGGTAGACCCTGGACAGGATGGCAATCCATCAAGGGCAAACACACACTACAGGCAATGTGGGAATGCCAGTTAGCTTAATCTGTGGGAGGAAACCCACAAGGCACAGGGAAAACATGCACATCTGGTATAGCTCATTGATTAAGGCTTTGGACTGTGGTGTGGAATCCCATGACTGACAGGTTGTCCCTGTTAGGCCCTTGAGTAAAGCCCTTAACCCTCAACTGCTCACATTTGTAATGAAATACAAATGTAAGTTGCTCTGGATAAGGACGTCTGCCAAATGCATAAATGTAAAGGTGAGACTCGGACCCTTGACCGTAGAGATGTGAGGCCATAGTGCTAACCACTACACTATCCCCAATGCCGGATTATTCTTTTGGGAATTATAACAGTTAGATAGAGAAATACTTTATTGATCTTGAAGGAAATTTTCAACATTTTTTTAGCAAGGATAGTTAAGGTTGGGATGAGGCCCAAAAATGTGTTTGGATCATTTATAGTAACATCAATGGTGTTACAGGACAATTTTGACCCACATGTACAGTATATCTACTTCAAGAAAAATAGTAATTTTATTTTCTTTTTCAGAAGAACTTTAATACAAATACAAAATAAAAAGAACAACAAAAAGAAAAAAGTAATAATACAATGTAGATTTGCAAGGTCAAACAAACAACAACCAATCAAGCAAATTAAACCAATAGAAATCAAGTACTCTTTGTGTTGCTGATGGTGTGGATGGAGTGCTAGGTGAGCTCTATTGCCAGCTGATCATGGCTACGGTGGCTGGGTCTCTGGGCACTCGTTCCCTTCGCTCAGTGTGTGCCATGACAAGGGAACTTCATAGCTCCTCCAGAAACATTCTCTGCTTGCGTTTTTTTTTTTTTTGTGTTCCACCCTAGGTGGATGAGGGTCCACAACACAAATGTTTTGTACGCAGACACATCTAGGATCTTATAAAACACAACCACTGGCCATCTCATGGACATTTGCTGGCAAGTGGAGGAGACAGTCAACTTGTCCAGGCTGTCCACTCTTTGTTTTTATTTATTTTATTTTATATAAATTTCAGCTGGCAGCTAAAGGATGAACAGATTTTTCCTCTTCTGGATTTGAATGTTTCAGCAGGAGCGGGAGCAGCTTCAGCATTGGCGATCTCCTCATCAGACTCATCTGTGTCTTCTGGTTGATACTCTACATTGCCTTAGTCCTAAGAACTAAGCTCATCCGTATCACTATACTGCTTTGTCTCCTCTGTCCCATTTTCAGCAAAGATATGATCCAGAACTTGGCTTCTTGTAAATATTCTTCTCCTTTACGCAGGCTGCAAACTGGAGATGTGTCCTCTGCACGTCACCAACTCTAAACTTTGTTGTTCTTATGCATGTCTTACAGGGCTGGACATGTCTGTATTTGTTTGTTTGTTTAGAGAAGGAGACAAACAGGCAAAGAGACAAGCCGCAAATTAAAGCTCACAGGGCTGCACAATAGTAGCATGATTTAGAGCAGAAAATGTGTACATCATAAAATATTTAAAATTACAATTGCTGCTGTAGTATATTAGAGGATTCTACGTGTGTACATACAGAGACAGTTAAAAAATATATATGTATACACATTTCAGGAAAAGAAAAACTAAAATATTTTAATCCTAACTTTATTGGTATAGGTTATATATTGATATATATGCTAATAATTACTGTAATAATATTATAGTAATATTATATATGTTGAGAAATTAATAGTATGCAATTATTTAATTTTCATTTATACTAGCAAAAGATATTGAAATGAGCCTGAGCGGATGTTGTGGAACCGAATTGCATTGACTTGGTTTCAGAGGGGAACCAATTTCAAGCTGTACAGGAAACGTTCCGGTGTGCTGCCTTTGCCGCATCTCTGCGCATTTCTGCAGCCCAAGGACCCTTTGTTAGCCGGTGTGTCTGTTTGGTGCCTGATTTAAATTCATAATTATATTTATTTTTGTTAATCAGAATCCAAAAAAATCTGCATGAATAAGACGACTCGAAGACAGCGTTACTTACATAAATTTCTGCTTTGTTAGTTATTTTCTCGAGGGTGCGGGATATATTAGAGGTGATCGAACCGATATGACCCCGGAAGTGGTGAATTTTAAAGGCTCTTTTTAGAAACGCCGCCGATCTAATTGGCATTTTAAGGAAAGACTCAGGACAGGAGAGCTATCGATATCTGTTTCTTAGATTCACCAATATGTGATACTTACTTAAAAATATATAAATAAATAAGTGTAGTGTTGATAAAATCATCATCCATACTCCTTACCAGTTGGTGGCGGTAATGCATCATTTCGTCAAAAGTAAAAATAAAAAATAATAAACCGAAGAAGAGAAACGCCGCTGTTGTTTGAGGCGCGTGAACATGGATAATCCGCAGCAGTATCGTTACGCCGGAGCTTCACAACATCCACCTGTGCGTGCGCCGAGTCTGGCCCCGAGAGCAGACTTTCCCGCGGCACCTCCACCGGAGTCATGGGGTGCTTACCCACAGCACCAGGCTCATCCGGGTCCTTGGCCACCGTTTCCCCGGGCACCACAGCCGCCACAGCACGGGTCTCCTCATATTTACCCTCATCCAGCCTTCGACCCCAGCAGACCTCCTCCCGGTTATTTCCATCAATCACCCACACCTTCTTCAAACCTAAAACCTGGACACGCTGAGGATCCACCTGAAAACTATCACAGAGGACATTTTGATCGGAGTACCAACTTTTCAAATCCAGCTGCTCCACCGCTATACCCGCCTGGTTTCCAGTCTAACACCAGTACCACCCTGCCTCACACCTACTCAGCAGACCATCATAATAAACTAAATCATCCATCACAAGCTCGTCCTGATTACCAAATCAGAAACCAACCTTGCGAAGATGCTTGGCAGCGAAACCAAGACGAACAGTGGATCGACGCTTTCCTACGCAGAAGAAGAAAAGCAGCACCTTCTCCTGTCAAGCTCCCTCCCCCTAGTCAGTCCGTCTCTCATTTCAGAGAGGGATTATACACGGCGGTTAAAATGCTCTCCGAGCTCTCTGAGGTGTGCCAGACCTTAAAAAACAACATCGAGAATGAAAGCGCGTGGACGGACTCGTACGCGAGAGCGGCGGCGCTGAAGAGCAGCCTGGAAGAAAGCATGAAGATGCTGAAGGATCCGGACAGAGTGGACGTGGTGAAGAGGAAGTTGGCTCGGATCGAGAAGAAGCGAGCACGGCTGCGCAGGAAGAAAGCCGAGCACGAGGAGGAGAAGCGAGAACAAGAAGCACGAGCTGCAGAGAAGGAGGCGGCGATAGATAAGCGCCTGATGAAAAAGATACAAGAAATCGAAGAGAAGAACAGGGTGAGAGGTTTAATAAAATATACACCCTGAAGAGGGCGCTCTAGTTTTGGTAACGGAGCTGTTTGGAGACAGTGATGGGAAGTTTGAATCATTTAGTGATTCGGTTCTTTGAATCTTGTTCATTAAAATGAACGAATCTTTTTTTTTTTTCATTTAATTAATTTCGTTCTTTTGACCAGAAATAAAATAAAAAGTAATTTTTTCAATAAACAGACCCCAACACGTCTACATACACAAATTTTGGCTATAGTTTCAGTAATTAAAATATTACAACGCAGCTAAGGACATATTATAAACAGAATGAGCAGCTCACCATCATATCTTCCAGTCCGAATCGTTCGTTCCTTTGAATCTATTGCATTAATCTCTATTTCCTGTACATAACCTACGGAGGTTTTGCGATGCTTTGCGCATGCAGTAGAAAATGAACGAATCACTCTGCGAGTCTTTAAAGTGACTCCGAAGACCGAGTAGGTTTTTGAGATTGTATTATACAAAAAACTCCACAAAGGTGAATATTCACTCTTTTTAGGGACACTTGATGATAACTCCGTAGGATTGTCTAGCATTTTGAATGGGAAAGCAAAGCATAGAGCTCTGCCCTGACGGGTCTACTTTCTGTTCAGGAGCGAGAACTGAAGATGGCAGCTGACTCTGTGCTCTCTGAAGTCAGGAAGAAACAAGCTGATGCCAAGAGAATGCTGGACATCCTCAAAGCTCTGGAGAAGCTTCGGAAACTCCGCAAAGAGGCCGCCTCCAGAAAAGGTGCAAATTTGTTTCCTCTTTTTTTTTTTTTTTTTTTTAAGTCTTCCTGCATTTATGCATCACCGTAACCTAGGGATGGGGAAAATATATCGAAATTCGACACAAACTATATCCTTTGGTCTTGCAGTATGTACTGTATTCTCATTAAGTCATCAGTTTTTATTTTTGTACAGAACTGATTAGACAGTGTTTCCCTTTGCTAAATCCATCCTTTGTCGGCAGAGGGCGCCATCCCCCCTTTTTAAATACAATAACAGTCTCCTCCCCTTGTGCCTGCACTTGTCTTTAATTACAGATGCAAGTTTCTTTAACCTAATTTATTTTATTTATTTATTTCTAGAATTTCATTTATTTTACCTGAATCATTTTATATTTTCTATTGTTAGAAATGTATTTTTTTTTGTATTATTTGCAATGCACTCACTGGCCACTTCATTAGGTACACCTATTCAACTGTTTAACACAAATATCTAATCAGCCCGTCATGTGGCAGCAACTCGGTGCATGTAGGTAGACATGTAGGTCTGCTGAAGTTCAAACCAAGCATGAGAATGGGGATGAAAGGTAATTTAAGTGACTTTGAACATAGCATAGTTGTTAGTGCTGACGGGCTGGTTTGAATATTTCCAAAATTGCTGATCTACTGGGTTTTTTTTTCCCAGAACAACTATCTCTAGGGTTTACAGAGAATGGTCTGAAAAAAAATAGTGACTGTCAGTTCTCTGGGTGAAAATGTCTTGTTGATGCCAAAGTTTGAATGGAATAGAATGGTCAGGCTTGTTCGAGCTGACAGAAAGGCAACAGCAACTCAAATATCATTGCTTTACAACCAAGGTATGCTGAAGAGCATCTCTAAATACACAACACATAAAACTTTGAAGCAGATCGATTACAGCAGCAGAGGACCACGCTAGGTGCTGCTCTTGTCAGCTAAAAACAGGAACACTGATGGTCTAGTTCGCATAGGCTCACCAAAACTGAACAACACAAGTTTGGAAAAATCAGTCTAGATTTCTGCTGCAGCGTTTGGATGGAAGGATCAGAATTTAACAAACATCATTAAAAGTAAATTCATCCTCCCTTGTATCAACATTTCAGGCTGCTTCTGGTGGTGTAATGGTGCAGGGGATGTTTTCTTGGCATGCTTTGGGCCACTTACTAACTGAGCATTGATTAAATGCCCTTATAACCAACAAAGCTAAAATTGTTTTAAACTGATTTCTAGTACTTGACAGTGAGTTAACTATACTCAAATGGCCTACACATTCACCAGATCTAAATCCAGTAAGGCTACTTTGGGATGTGGCAGAACAAGAGATTTCCATCACAGATATCCAGCCATCAAATCTGCAGCAAGTGCATGGCTAACATGTCAACATGGACCAAAATCTGTAAGGAATGTTTCCAGCTCCTTGTTGAATCTATGCCACAAAGAATTAAGGCAGTAATGAAGGAAAAAGTGGAGTCCAGTACGATCACCTTTGGGGGGTCCCAAAGGTACTCTACTGGATTGAGATCTGGTTGAATTTACGTACTGGCACGGTGTACCTAATAAAGTGTCTAGTGATTGTATGTGTTTTTTTATTTATTTGTTTGTTTATTATTTTTATATGCAGCAAATTTCTAATGCAAATATTCTGCAATCATACATCGTAGTCGCTGAGCTTATCGAATCATATCGATACAAAAGCGTATCGTTCCTTCCCTATGGCTAACCTTAGCAGAGCTAAGTTATGAGTTATGTCTAATACTTGTGTATTTAAATTGCCTACTTGCTCATGACCTTTTCCTTACCAGGCATGTTTCCTGAGAAGGAGAGCGACGAGGTGTTTGAGGGCCACCTAACGCGGCTCAGGACTCTGATCAGGAAACGCACGGCTGTCTACGGGGCTGAGGAGAAAGCGCTGAGGGTCATGCTAGAGGGAGAGCAAGAGGAGGAGCGCAAACGTGATCATGAGAAACGGCAAAAGAAAGAACGAGATAAGCTGCTGCAGAGGAAACGAGAGATAAATATGATGCTATTTGGAGGTAAATACCAGCAACAAATTTTGGTTGTGGATTCCCGTTAAAATAAAAAAAAAAATTACACCGTAAACCACCACTTCCATCACCACAAGCAGGCAGTGTTATCTTGTTAATTACGATGTATAAGTAAAATTATAATTTTTTTTAAGACTTTCTTTACAAATTGATTGCTAGGAAAAAATATTTGTTTTAGCTTGCTTAGCCTTATTAATGCTTCCTTATTCCAGCTGAACTGCCTCTTGATCATCCGCTCCAGCCGTACCAAGAGTACTACACCCAGGCAGAGAGCTCTCTTCCTGCCCTCATCCAAATAAGGTCAAGAACGTTGCAGCATTACTTTATAAATGTCTTCATCAACCGTTTTATCCGCTTACATAATAAAATGTAAAAATGACCCTGCAAAGATTCATGCTTTTCATCAATTACTTTTTTAAAGTCTTCACTGAGATTTTACAGTTTAGTCAGCATGTTAATAAGCACTTCCAATAATGATAGAAATAGAAAGTGATTTCTATTTTTTAATCAATTAATTTTTGTCCTTTATTTATCTTTTACACTAGGAGAGACTGGGATCAGTTTCTTGTTCCTGTAGATCACCCTGATGGTTCCAGCATCCCTCAGGGCTGGGTTCTGCCAGAGCCGCCAGCTGATGACGTCTGGGCTGTTGCTCTGGAGAAATGAACGTCTAATCAAAGCACATCGAATTAATTCCTGAATGTAACGGACTGATCTTTCAATGATTGTGTGTTGGACTATGACTTGTGCCATTTGTGCCAAGTAAAGACAGCTTTTTATTTATTGTACTGTCTAATAAATTGTATATAACGATTTGTTTTTATTGAGTGTGTGGTTTCTTTGGAAAAGCAAAGCTGATGAGCGATCAGTCCAGGAAGTTCTCCAAATTTAGCCACGAACCATGTTGACTAGCAACCATGAACTTTTAATCGCATGTTTAGCTTGGAAATGACAGCATCTTTCTCTGGAATGTTTATAGCACTCATGACTTCACATCTTATCATTACAATGCTGCAAGTTACAGCTTAAACGTCCAAATGTCTTATCTTTTTCTATTTGTTGTTTTTAAAATATGCTGTATTTTATATAAATGATCTGAAATGTGTTTGGGTAAACAGCTGAGGATGAGGTTGTATGTCAGTGGATTAGTTGAGCAGAGTGTTATCCCTCTAATCAGGCTGACGGTAACATCAGAAACACACACACAGCTTCAGTTCTCAGACCATACACGAGCTCACGAAACACACAGGTGGGTGATGTGCATGCTGTTTGCTTTGACGCAAATTTTTCAAGTAAAAGTTTGTTTTGTCTGTCGGTGTAGGGCAGTGATGACTGTAAGATGGTTGTTTACAGGTTTGTACAAGCAGCGGGCCAAAACAGTCTTGACTGAAAAGGCTTGACTTTTTGGTCTGTAATTGGTTTAGATAGTTCTTTGTTTGTAATCCAGTCTAGACGCATATCAAAACGTGATCGTCTCCATAAGGTTAAACAATTACCTTGATAGCGTTTGTGATAATTGCTGTCTTAATGAAGTAGAAAGTGTCTACTCTTAATTAAGTATTGATGAATCAGAGCTTGCTGAATTAAATGCTGTGTAGATCCAATTTCCGATGCAGTTCACTTGTCTAGGTAAACCTGTCATATCTCTTATTGACCAGGTTGGGAGTCTCCTGTTCCTGTGTCTCGAGGTCCTAGGAATTTACACCACATTGTCTCAATTTGATCTAGACCTGAAATTCTCTCTTTAAGATGGATGGCAATCCCAGGTCTGTCAGATTTTTAAGTCGTCTGATTTCTTGAACCTTCCGGCTCTTCCTCGTAAACAATTTGGAAGCTTTAACGCAGCATCTGGCTTGGGTTAAAGGTCTAAAACCATCTGTGTCATCTGGTTTCAAAGTGGCAGCATTGGTTTAAGATCTTGAGCTGAACAGATTTCTCATTACTCTGCTATTGGGTTTGTAACGAGTGGCCCTGATCATGGTCTGGCGGTACGGTAGACGATGAGGTTGAGGACATAAATAAAGGCTTGTTCAAGCTACCATTTGGACACTGATATTTCACAAGGGAACTGTAAACAAAACAGGCCTCAGATCAGCATTTATAAGACAAAGTGTGCCGCATCACTTGGTGACTACAGGTCCGATGGTGCAGACTGTGAAAGCTCTAATCCTTTAATTCTCTGTTTAAATCGACAAATTTGTAATTAATGCATGCAACCCAGAAACCTGAGTTTTTCTTTTTTTTCTAAGAAGCATTTTAAGAGAAGATCTGTTTCAGATGCCTCCGCGGTGCTTTAGGGAAAATCAGTGCCAGTTGATATCGTTTTAGTACAAATCAGAACAATCTAAACATCACTTCAGAACAATTCTCCTGATTTTGTTTGCAGTGAAAAGGAGAATGTCTTGGCTGGATGAAGTGCCCATCAAAATCCTTTTGGGCTCCCATGGAGAGAGCAAAAAGGAGGTGGAACTTGTCACAGCTCCAGAAATCATTGTGCCAGACTATCTAAAGATCCTCCAGGAAACAGAGGTTGGAGAAAGTTTGTTACGTTTAGGATTCCTTTAAATGATCTCCAAAAGGTTTTGGCATGAACTATATAAGCCACTTGGATTAGCTGTAAGCCACTTGTTTTATTTATTTATTTATTTATTTATTTATTTGATGGCTTGGTTATGAGATGTAAGCTCTCACTCATCATCTATACCGCTTAATCCTGTATTCAGGGTCACGGGGGGCCTGGAGCCTATCCCAGGAGACTTCGGGCACATAGCAGGGTACACCCTGGACAGGGTGCCAATCCATCGCGGGGGACAGAAACACACACATACACTCACTCATTCACACACCACGGGCAATTTGGGAAAGCCAATTAGCCTAACCTACATGTCTTTGGACTGTGGGAGGAAACCGGAGTACCCGGAGGAAACCCACCAAGCACGGGGAGAACATGCAAACTCCATGCACACAGAGACAAGAATCGACCCTGGCCGGGGATGAGATGTAAACTGTTACTATTTAAATTTACAGAAGCAGCGTGACACTGACAGGCTATTTCTGTTATAAAAGGGCTTTCTAAATGCCACAGCTGGACTCGTTGTTTGGTGACCTGAAGTCTTCGGCTAAGCCATGCACGGTTTTTATGTAGCTTACTAATATCAAATGAGTGATCCTGCCCAAATTAGCTACTACCAATTTACCTGTTACATTTGCAAGTGATTGATTTTATTGCACAATATGTATGGAGCCGGTTCCATGCACAATAGTCACAAGGAAGGAATATGCCCAATATAAGAAGCCAGTTCATATAAACGTATGCGCACATACACGATCGAAGACAACTTTGCATATCCAGTGCACCTACTGGCATGTTTGGGAGGTGAGAGAAAACCAGACCCAGAAGAATCCCACACTCCTGAATACTAACCCTTCTGCATTACATTACATTATTTTTTTTTTTTTTGTGCAGATTCTTTTCTTGGGCCACATTCTCAAGTTGTCACCTAGACCCCCTGCAGAAGCTCTCAGACAGTCCAGCTCTGCATATCATTCTGAATTCAGATTACAGCCAGAACACAGTCATATCAATCTCTTTTAACTAAATTATATCATCCTTCTGGCCTTCAAGATTCATTTTCTCGAAGGATGTTGTTCTTGGAAAGGCTTTTCTGGACTTCACTGTTGGATCAGTGTAATTGAACTAGAACATCTGCTGGCTCCAATGGTTTGCTCCTTTAATTTAATTATCACTAAGCACCAGTGAACAAACAGATGGATCACTCATCGTGTGCTGATGTGCTGGCAATGCGGTGCATTTTATTTATTTTAGAAGCCTTCCATCAACATGTCCGCCAACTTGCAGTTGGCTGATTTGTTCAAATGGAGGTACTGCTGAGAACATGGTTCAAGTTGCTATCATAACAAAAACCTTCAGTTTAAAAAGACTGTTCGCAGACGCCTGTTCTTCATATCAGTTGTGCTTTTTTGGATGAATACCACCAAGACGTCAGTTCAGATGCTTCGCGATTAATGTGAGTGGAGAGCCAATTGCATCTATTATCCAATCTGAAACAAGCTTGTGAGAGCCTTTTATGGAGAAGACAGTACTGCAAGTCCCCTCTCATACTTTCCTTTCTCCATCCAGAACCAACATTTGGTGTCTCTTTATGTTAAAAGGTAATAAATAGACAAGTCTGTTAAGATTAGCCGGAGATTTGATTTGCCCTTTGAATGACTTTCTTGAGGTTGTTTCAGGCGTCATAGTGATGAAGGCAGCGCAAACATATAGTTGGCGTCCAGGGGGATTCGCACTGTATTACATCATGTCTTAGATCCATGCTGTGTTATATACTCTGGCATTTTGACAGAATTCAAACAGGAAATTGCATGAATCGCTTCAGTCACCATTTCAAACACTCGGCTCTTCAAGCGACAGGGGTACTTCAAATATTATTCTAAGGGTGCGTGGTGACATTTTCTTGCTTTGGGTTTCACTTCTGCTGTATGTAGAGTTACATATATGAATATAAACCTTAGTTATCACTAATTGAAAGAATAATTCCAGTGGTATGCAAAGTTTCCCTGTTTGTCTCTTATATTGACAGTACGCCTTCAGTCTGGAGAATTGGGTTCTGAACGGTATGCAGGGTGGCTACGGTGTGCCGAGTGCACATCACCCCAGTGTAACCTCGAGAGCAGCAACTTGCCCTCCTTACCGGATGCTGTTCGGCAGTCCTCAGCAGAGCAGGCTGGCTGGCCGCTGGAGCAGTGACTTCTGGGAGCCCAATCCTCTGCGACGCAGCCGCAGTCTTAATGCAGCTCACCTCCACGTTATGAATGACACAGTCAAATTCAAAATTTCTGATTCAGACGAGGACGAGTCTCCTGATAATGAGGTGGCTTCTTTCATGAGACCAAAATGTAACAGTTCAGGATTAAAAAGACAAGCGCTAGATGTGAAAGATCTTCTCAGCCTACCTTCCGAGCTGAACTCTAGTATCTTACAGGGCTCTTTTCCAAGTTTGAAAGCACGAGGAGGGAAATTATGGAAAATCCAGGATGATGGTGACTCATTTCATGAGCTTTCAGTAAGTCAACATGACTGAGCACATGACAACCATCACGCAGGCTAGGAACCTGAACCTTCAAATGAGCTTTAATCAAATATCAGTGATTGTTTTTAAGTGAATTATTCACATATATTTGCATAATATCACATTTTTCCCAGAAAGTTTTTCTATTATCACATAGATCTTGATATCGGCACTTTTCTCTGACTCATGCATGCTAAAGCTCTGGCGCTGTAACAGCTTCCCTCATAATGCAAACCCTGGCTGCATCATAAGTAGCTTTGACCACCTGTCCCCATATGATTAGGATATTTTAGTCACCAGAATGAGCTTTTCAAATAGCCTTGGGTTGAATTTATTTACTGTTAGAATTGACCCTTTATGTAAACTAGTTTGTGTCTAGAAGTGTTAGTTATTAATAGTGCTGACTTTCAGGTGACATTATACTCTCATTCTATCATTGACAACTGCCAGCTATTTCCATTTCTTTATCAATCCACATTTCCTAGCTGTCCCTAAAGATTGATGTGGCTAATAATAACCAGTGTAAAGACTCTTCCTGGAATCTGCCCAAGTTGCCACAAGTTGGTTTGGATTAGCACATGGAAAGGCAGATTAAATGTCTTTCTCAACACGGCTAAGTTTCAAGGACAGTATTAAGGTGAACTATCAACTATCAAGGTCTATGATATCACCTACATGCTATGTCCTTATATATATATATATATATATATATATATATATATATATATATATATATATATATATATATTTTTTTTTTGTTCTAGTAATATGCCTAACATTTATTTGAAATAAAAGTAGCTAAACAAATTGCACTTGTGTCACTATACATTTTCTTGGAAACTGTGCAGTGTTTCCACTTTTCTCCTCTCTTGACTTTCCAACCCAATGTTGTTGTTTTCCCTCCAGTCTCCAAGCCTGAACTCCAGTGTGCCCCAGGCCCCCACACGGCCCCTCGGTTCCCATGCGACAGCTCATGACTTGTCTGTGGAACTGCTCTCAGCTCTCAGCCCTGAAGAACGAGAGCTTTTACAGGCTGTGACGCAGCATGGCTACTCATTACGGACAGCCATCGTCGCTCTGCAGAAAACGGGCCACCGGAGCCCGGAGCAGGTCGGTGGGGTCCGAAGAGAAATGGTTTATTAAAATTGTTACAGGATTAACATATAAGAGTCTATTTCAAACTTAGAGCCAAACAACATATTTATACTTGGCATACATGTTTTTATGCTCATGCATGTATGAATTTGGAATTTACCCTCTGTGATAGGACAATGCAGTTGTAAGCAGCTTGTGGAAGAAGGGTTGTGCACATCCACAGTACTGATTAATCATACACACTGAGTAGTATGAGTAAATAGTAATGGCACCAATAGTACTGTGATATATGATATGATATGTAGGATTATTTTACTTAATTTTTACATTTTTGGGGAATGGTTTGAAAAAAAAAACATGGTCATCAGTATTCTTCTATTGAGATTAAATATCCTATTTGGGTATGGACAAAGAGAAAGCTTAAGGTTGATGTAAATGTCATGTATAACAATTTAGACAAAACTCGATAAAATCATAAGAGCGGTATAACATCCAAAGTATATTAATCCATAACTAGGATTGGATCGAAACTCAGCTCCAATGCAGGATTTATCTTTGGAATATGAACACCATTATAAATCATCGTTAAGTTTTTAGGGTGAAGTATATATATCTCTGCTCTGTTAGTGTGGTCATGCTGTTGGGGTTTAAATTAAATTATACAAAAAGTCTTTGGGAACACTTTGCATTATAATTTCCCACTATTCCCTCTGAGCATCCTTTGTGGTCTTGACAATTCTAACTTCCCCTCAGCCATTACTTTAATCCCAACTCCAGCAATTATGGAATCATTTATTTTGTAAGGAAGTAACATTTGCAGAATTATTTGCAAATGTGCACAAGGATAGAAATTCACGGTATTTCATGCTACATGTTTTGATTATTACAACATTTGGCCTAAGACAGATGTACCACTTTGAAAGAGAGGTATTTATTACACTGTTCTCATTTTGACCCCACTGGTTGCATGTTTTCTGTCTGTACATCGTATGATACAGACAGTAATGAAATCCGTTACTGTGAGTAAATCCTCACAATAAACCGTTGAAATTGATTATGTTTTTCTCCTCAATCAATACATCATATGACATCTTTCACCACTGCCAGATGTGTTATTGATGTGCCTACCTGTTCCTTCACTGTGCATTCAAGTGAGGCTCCTCTTTTAGAAAACAACATCTGATTTCAGGTACTTTAAATCTAATTCTCATCATGATGAGTGTATACAAATAGCATACCACAGCAAAATAAATACCACATTTCCCAAAACTTTCCACAACCAGCTGCATTGGCTATGTTCTCAGCGTCAAAGAGGATGGACTAGAACTGTGGCTTTCTGGTAGCAGGAATGCTCTAGTTAGGGAAGGTTTATAAAGACAAGCTGTTTTTAATTTCATTTGATCCTGCTGCTGCTTGTGAGGTGCAACTGCAATTCAAATGAAATGTTGATCATTTCCATCCCTTCCACCAACCAACCCCACCCCATGTACCGAAACTGCATTGTTGGTTGTGCCACAGATAGAAGTCCAATCAATTTGCCAGATAGCAGATAACAGCAAATTTTTAAATTACCAAATAAAGTAAAGAAATATAATTATATATATATAGTCATTTTTGATATGGTAAAGGTTTCTATAAGGAGACATACAGTGCAATCCTGTGCATTTCTTCATATTCAGTTAAATTTAATTACATTATGTATATCAAATGAAAAATATAGAATCATAATTTCATGATCTAAATGACTTTTGTATACTACTGTATATTTTAACATTTGGTTATACAACATTATATAACATTTTGCAAGGATGTTAAGCTAGAAATTGTCAGACAAGTCAGACAAGGGAAAGTCAGAAGAATTCTTTTACGCTTCTTTTTCTTAGAAACGTCAGGAAAAAAGAGGTCATGAACTGATAATCTGACTAATGTGTTTTGTGAATGACAGGTCGAGACTATTAAATGGGTTTAAAAAGTATGATGCATTCTGTAATCAATATAAAATTGTCATTGTTTGCATAATGAAACTCTTAAAAATTACATCATCGAGATTAGTAACTGACAACATACTGATGATTATGTTCCTGGAACAGCAAACCTCAAGGTGTTTTACTCCTTATTGCTGAAATCGTTGTCATGCCAGGTGAAAAAGTCCAAGACAAGTAAATGAATAAATAAATAAATGTTCTGCTACAGATCCTGAGGTACCTGGTGGCATGCGACCGCCTGTGTGAACTTGGCTACAATAAAACTCAAGTAGAAGAAGCTCTTGAGATGTTTCAGAACTGTGAGAAGAAGGTAATTGTTTGTTTCATGTGCAAAAACAGAAATCTTTTTTTTTTAATTATTCATTTCAAATGTTTAACATTTTACATCTTCTTTTGCAAAATTGGTTGTAAAGTACCTTTTAATCAGCCCTTTACCATTAGCTGTGCTTTTTGTATGACGTTTGTGTGTATTTGCGTTAGCAGTGGTCCAGAAACAGGTCTTTTTCATTTTCTTTCAGGCTGAGGAGTTTCTTCACCTCCTCACACAATTTCATGAGATGGGCTTTCAGCAGAATGCCATCAAAGAAGTCCTGCTGATGCACGGGAACCACCGTGACGATGCCCTGGAGGAGCTCATGATGCAGGTTGTCTGAACAATTCAGGCAGAACAAATTTGTACATTGGTGTTAGTGTACAGGTAAAGCTATGAATGGTGGCATTTGATGAAAGCATTATGAACTGCACACACATGGAAGAAAATTCTATATTCCTGACATACAGCATTAGGAACATAATGTTTTGTTGTTTTATATAATTTTTAGTTTATTGATTTAATATATCTTATATATAATATATATATAATAATTGTCTTATAAATATATTTTTTCAAATCAGGACAGGAGGATAAATGCTATACAATGTTTATTTCAGTTATTGATATGATCTTTTCATGAGATGTCTCTATGCACAATGTGAGCGTGATTGTCTAAAAGCAGCCAGTTTTTCTTAATGAAATGTCCACAGATAACCTTTTCTGTTACACCCATGATGGAAGATAATCAAACTGTCCTGTTTGCCAAAAAACACTTGGCTGACAGTGTATGATTAAAGAAATGAAACAATGGTCGCTGTTTCTGCTTCTAATTCCCTGCCTTTAATGGAATCATGAAGAAAATTGGAGCATTCAGCTCCCCTCATTTGTCACGTTTTTGGGGTAGCTGCTATATTTCCTCTAAGAAAGAATGAAAATTATGTCCTTATGAACTAATAGTTGCCAGGGAAATAAGAGATGTTTGCTCTGTTGATGGCCTATTCATCAATGAAATGTATTAACTAATGCCCACATGACTCTTTAATCATGCATTGCTCTTTTTTACTGCATAAATTAAGTAGTAGTCAACATAAACTTCTTTCCCAACCGATTTATCCTTTAACCTCACCATTCATGTGGCATGGACAAAACTAGCGTCCAGAGTTTTAAAGAATTATTTTTGGGTCAATGACGTTTTGTTGATGCTGGTTGTAGCCATAGAAACAAAACTTGCACAAAGAGCAGCATTATGTAAACTACTTGGTTTTTCTCAGGTCAAATAAAAATAGTCTCTATTTAGCTTGAGTGATGCAGTCCTTGGTCCATTCACAGATTAGATATTAGTTTCAATCAAGTTCAATGTTTTATTCATTCATTATCATTCTTTCATCTTTACTAATCACTTTATCCTGGATCTGGAGCCTATTCTGGGAACACCAGGCACAGGGAAGGAATATATCCTGGATGGGGTGCCAGTTAATCAGAGGACGCAATGCACACAGATATTCACACACTCATTCACATCCAGGGGCAATTTGCTGTAGCCAAACCAACTATTGGCATGTTTCAGGAGGTGGAAGGGAACTGGAGAACCCACAGGCAAACCACAAGAACATGGGAAGAACATGCACAAGAACTTCACACAGACAAAAATATCAAGTATATGGAAGCAAAGCTAAATAAATTTTAGTTAGATAATTCAAGATCCATGGGTGGCTTAACCAAGTGATATAAAAAAAAAGTTTGTTTTACTTATTTAAATTCTGCTAAAATGGCTACAGTGTAGTCAATAATAGCACTCTACAGAAGAGCTTGGAAGTACGTGAGAAGACGCAGTAAAAACTTGGCAATTTGTCAAACCTTCCTTTCCCAAAGGCTCTTTGGTTTTCTTTGGCGGTCTCAAGAGAAAGGTCCACATGGAGCTGATTCTTGGAAAACCTCTCATCTCTTTTTTTGTCCTCCATTTGCTGTCGTCAATGGCATACTCCACCGTCGCTCTGGGGTTCACCGTAAACACAGAATCACCTCTTACTACTGCAGTGAATAAAGCACCTTTGCTGTTCTCATACTGTCCTGGCATGGCTGTCCACTGACCTGAGGTCAGATTATAACAGTCCATCATGCATCTCAAGAAGTCATCGCATGGTCCGTTCCTCATCACATACAAATTGTCCCTGTGTGCCACCATACAATGGCCGTAACTTTGATGTCTCATCAGTGTGGTGACTAGACTCCACTCATCTCTATCTATCACGTATTCATAGATCTCGGTGGCATCTTTTGGTTTCCACAAACAGATGAATATTCTACCCATGGTCGTGGTGCAAGCTACAGCTGAAGCAGGTCTTGGAAGATGAGCAGCAAAGCTCCATGTGCCTGTAGACACGTTATATTTTTCTACAGATGACATCGTGGATCTTTCAAACTCTCCACCAAGTGCATAAAGATAGCCTTCATGTCCCACCAGAGTACAGTTATACCGGAGCTGTTGTGGGCTTGAAAACGTAGTCCAGCTATCTGAGGTTACATCATAGCAGAAGCCAGAGTCTACAACTTTATTGCTAAGGTCATACACACCCCCAACAATGAAGATCTTGTTATCCAGCACTGTGACCCCAGCCATGGTAGTGCTAGTGTTAATTGGAAGGTGAGTCAGAACTTTCCAGTCATTCTCATCCTCATCAAGATAACAAACCGTTCTCATAAAGTCCTGGAGCAGCTTAATGGTGGGTGAGTGGCTCCCGATGGTAACATATTTACTAGGAATAAGAGATTCTATGTGGTCAATAAGTTCCTTTGGCAAGCACTGTACATCCTTCTTAAGGTCTTGGTACATATCGCAAATGAACAAAGCTGCACTTTTGAACAGTTCCCATAAGCCATAAGTTGCAGCTGAGTGATAAAGAAGGAGACAGTTATCAGTATTAATTATGTTTATAAGATGTTTTAGAAGAAGCTTCACCTGAAGGAAGGCAGCACACTCTACAGCTTCAACAATTTCCTCACTATCAAGGATAGGTCTCTCACCATTAATCACCTGAAGTGCCACACGAAATCCACGAACGCTCACTACCTGAAGGCAAATTTCCTCCTGCTGGCATTCCTTCATTCCTGATTGGAAAAGCGCCCGGAAGTATTCGCAGTTGTCTTCCAGGAGGGTTCTGTCCACTGTAAAAACTTTGCCAGCGAGCTTCACTCTGAGTGCTGCATTTTCAGATACTTGACCTCGACAAACCGGCTTAGGAGGTTCTAACTCTGAGCCAGCACAGCTGCTGATCTCCATCATCACAACCACGGATTTTCATCAAAATTTCGGATAGCAACGAGAGTCAGATTATACCGTACTTCACTGCAGTGGCGGAACAATCAGGCTTGCTTGACAGCCAGGAAAAGGTAGAACAACTATACTTGACTGAGTAAAGACCGTTTGTGTTTTCCTAAGCAGACACAAGAATAGAACTTGCTATACATAGAAGCAAAATGCATTGCCTGAGTTTCATACATCATACATCATTGGTAATAGAGTCAGCTGTACAGAAAGCAGAGATAGATTATTGGCACTACAAGAGGTAGCTATTTTACTCATGATTAATCCCCTTTTGTTCTTCACAGCAATGCAAAGTATGTACATCTGATACTTACCGGGGCATTACTGACTCTCTCACAGGCATGCACTCAAAATAAAACCTGAGTTACTTTTACTTCAAAGACTGACATCCAATAACACACAAGTTTAAAATATGTCACCTGGTCTTTTTCCAATCTTTAACTGTTCAGTTTTATTAAACTAAATTATAGCATCAGATTCCAGTTTGTGAACATTTAATTTATTGTCACAGTATAACATGGAAGCAGCTACAGGATTTGAAGATAGGCAAATTGTGTCCATGAAGGGGATGCATGTGGTCAACAATAATACTCAAATAGGCTGTGGCATTTAAGTGATGATTAACTGATATTAACAGGCTCAAAGTGTGTCAAGAAAATATTTACCACTCCATTATAACTCCTAGACCAGCTTGGACTGTTGACAAGGCAACTTGGGTCCATGGATATATGCTGTTAGTGCCAAATCCTGAGCCTACAACGTGTGCCTGCAACACCCCACCCCTCTTTTCCCCCCACACGGTTTATGTGAAATACTGCTCGATGCTGCTGAACTCCATCCATCCATCCATACATCCATCCATCTATCCATCCATCCATCCAAACATCCATCCATCCATCCATCCATCCATCCATCCATCCACCTATATGCATAACAAGCAAGAGTAGGCAGTAGGCAGCATCACCCCCAACTTTTATGTCATAGTGTGAGGTAATAATACATTGTCATTGTTTACGTGCACTGGGGTAGGTAATAATATATCTTTTTTTGATGAATAGATCATGTATGATATAAAGCTGATAATAATATGCAAAAGTTTTAGGCAGGTGTGATGAAAAATACTGTAACGTAAGAATTCTTTCCAAAATTCCTAATGACATTGGCTGTATGTTTGGGGTCATTGTTGTGCTGCAAATAAAAATGGATCAATCAGATGCCTCTCTGATGGTATCGCATGATGGATATCTCACAGCATCAAGGGCACCATAAATTCTGACCAAATCTCCAATCGGCATTTGCAGAAATGTGGCTTCACTGTTGCCTGCAGACATTCACAATTTTACTGCTTTCTGGCCCTTCAGCAAATACTAATCCGCCTTCTCCTACAATCCAAATTTTGAATCATCAGTGACTCACCAGAGCACTACAGTTGCAGAGGTATGGCTTTTGGGCTGAAGTTATTACATTCATCTGATACATTCAGTGATTTTATTAAATATGCCACTGCCACATAATTGGATAATTAAATTCATCTGCATGTGTACAGTTCCTAATCAAGTATAAATTCATCTCACGGTTTGCATTAAACGTTTTTTCATCAAGATATAATAGTTTTTATGGGGTACATCTATTCATCCTTCTATAGGATCCCAACAGAACCCATAAAGCACAAGAATACTGGAAACATACATGACTATATTGTTCCTAAATGGGAATGAACATAAATTTATATTTATTTATGTAAAGGACATTATGATGATTATGATTATTATAATTTTTCCATCATTTCCATTTTACTCTCTGAGTCATAGTGGTACCATATAAAGTCACTTGGCTTGTTTTCTCCACTCCATCAGGGTTAAAACATTCAGTTTTCTTTTCCCTAAGGAACAAAACGTTCACATGATTATTTTGGGTAAGGCAAGCAGTGACCCCAGATTGCTTTCTTCCTTTCGGAGGTGCGGTTTCCAGATGGTCATGAGCAGGCAGACTCCAGCCTACACACACACACACACACACCAACTTTTACACACAGCTGAACTTTTAAGTGCTGTTGTTCACAGACTGTCCAGCCGTTAGCCTTTCAAAATACGATTCATTTCAACAAGTATATTCCAACTAAATCTACACACCTCAAAGGAACGCAGAGTGTTGGATTTGCTTGTTTTTTAGAAATGTCACTCACTGCAGAAGCATAAGAGGATGCAGCTGTTTTTCCAGAGGAGCGTCTCTTAAGGAGAGCATCCAGGAGAAGCTGACAAGGAGTTGAGTGAGCATGTAGATTGTCATTTTATCGAGAGAATTTTTTCAATGCATCGCTGCTGTCCTGCTCAGGATGTCTATCATGTTTGGAAAAGCAAGAACGTGTAACATTGTTCCTGAACATGAACCTGCAGAGTGCAATATTGTGGTCTTGGGAGCGGTGGGCTCAGGCAAATCAGGTACGGCATTCATGATCAATGTAAATTTCTTTCTAAAACTGTGTTTGTAATAATATAGGCTTTTAGAAAACTACGTGTAGGTTTGAATGGGATGGCTGATTCATTAATCTTTTACATATTTTCTAAACTTTCTGTAAAAAGAGTCCAGCTAATGCAAATAGACTATTACAAAGATGACTCATGATTGCATAAGAGTAAATGAAACAAGAAACTAAAATCTTTTCCTAAAATAGCCAGAAGCTTCATTTGTTCTAGTGGACCTACAGTATCAGAATTCCCGGCTGAAATGTTATACTACATATGTTATACTACTGGCTTTCCCATGGCCCCGGAGGTAACTTATATAAGCGGTAGCAATTTACTACTTGTAGTCACAGGATGTTTGTGTTCTTCCTCTTTGCAGCTCTCACTGTGAAGTTCCTCACGAAGCGTTTTATTAGTGAATACGACCCGAACCTCGGTGAGCCGCGCTGGTTTTCCCTTTCTTTAAACCTATGAAGTAGACTAAACATTTCCAGACTTTTCTCCTTTCTTTTGTTCTTTGATCATTTATGACTTCAAGTTCAGAGATAAATTGGGCCGTTGAATCAAGAACAACTGGTTCAGCGTAATTCAGAGAACTTGGGATGTGAAGTAAAATATCCAATACTTCAAAGCTTATATTACAGTACCTTTTAAAACGAGGTAATACGCTTAAGTTCTAATAAATCATTCTGTCATCTTGCCTAAAGTGTAGCCTGTTAAATCATCAGTCAGATGGTAACCAGATGGACAGCAGAGACTTAAATCTTTTCTTTGATTCTAAAAGGGAATATCTGAGGTTTAAAACAGGCAAGTGCACAAGGTTTACAACTACACTACACCAATGACAAATAAATAAATCAGCTTTTTGGCATTATCTTTATAGAGGATACTTATTCCTCAGAGGAAATGGTGGACCAGCAACCAGTTCTGGTCAAAGTAATGGACACAGCAGACCAGGTAACACTTTATAGTACTACTATACTATATTAGTTTATCTCAATTGTTGCTGAAGGTTTTTAACACTAAATGAATCACCGAGCTCTAGTAAGCTTAACATGGAATTTATATTATTCATAATATAGGTCAATATAATGCTAGTATCATAATATGGTACTTTGTTCTAAAGTGCTTTTTCTCAGTCATTAAGTTTTTTTTTGTAACAGAAGTTCCGACACCCTGATCTGTAGCCTACTATTTGCCTTCCTTTTTCCCAGGACGGACCAGTGAACTGTGAACGCTACTTAGCCTGGGCCAGTGCATTTCTCATCGTCTACAGCATCGACAACAGACTCAGTTTCGAAGTGTGTCAGCAGTACGTAGAGGCTGTGACGCTGTACACTAAAGGCCTGCAGCCTGAGGCTCCCATCGTTTTAGTGGGCAACAAAGTAGACATGGAGAGATACAGGTTTATCTTAACTCTTTTTTTGCATTCCAAATAAGTCAGGTGGGAACGCCTGGAAAAATGGTCCGGAAGCTTAGTTTGGTTGTCTATGCTTCAGTTTGGAGAAACACTTTAATCAGATTTAATATACAATTTAAATTCTTGATAGTCTTAAATAAATGTCTAAAATTGTGTAAGCTGAAGTATAGATTAAATGTAGAAATAATGTAGTAAAAGAAAGATTGACAAAAGTCAAAGACTTCTGGCTCAAATCACACACTGCTTTTAATTACTGATGGAAATTAGTGCCTGCTTTCTCATGGGGCAGTGGTGAAAAAATAACAAAAAAATAACTAACAGTTTTAATCCAGATCGCTCAAAAGTGATCTATAATTAAAATACCTGCTAATGCCTATAGCTAGCTGTCAGAATATAAACACCTTTTATAAATCCCAAAGGTATGTAGTTACAGTAGTGATATTTAATGGGCACCATCACTTTTTGCCGTTGTTACGATATCTAGTCCTTGATCAACTCATTCACAGTGTGTGACATTTAAAATAGTATAGTTATGAATTTACAGAGTATAAAGTGACAAGTGCAAATGATGTGATCTTTGAGAATGTAGAACGGATAAATTTTTCTTTTGAAATGTAATTAGTTATAGCTTAAGTATTATTAAGTCTGTTATTATTAATTATTATGTAATTAATAAGCATTAAATAAAAGAAAGATATGTTAATGTAGATATGTAACATAAGATATGTTACTTCCTCTGTCTGCAAACTTAATTAGATATAAAACAAGGGCGGTACCCCCGAGTGAAGCAGTGGTAAAGAGCTCGACCTATCATCCGGAGATCGCTGGTTCTATTCCCGCAGCCGAGGGCCTGGAGAGGGCTGATTAGCCGAGCTCCCTCAGGGGGTGGGATATAGTGCATATAGTGCTCTCACATTAATCACTGTTCTACAGCCAATCATGGGCCTCTGTGAGTAGTGGTAGTAGTAGACTTAATGTAGAAGCTCCCTAGTGACGAAGAGGAATTGAATATTGGATTAAACTGGAGAAAAAAAAAAACAAGGGTGATGGGATCAAAGCACTCAAAGAAGCAAACTGTTGCTATGACTTCAACACTGTTGGTTGACCAACACTATCTGGAACAATTACTTTTTGGGTGAGCATTAAGATGTGCACATAATTAAAAACAATCAATATACATGAGGAAACAATATTTAGAAATAGGTTTGACCAATCAGGAAACAGCCAGTGGAAGCTGAGCAGTTTTATGTTTTGTACACGTGACTATGAGAAAGCTGGAGTTAATAAAAGTGTCTGCCAAATGGTTAAAACTTCTTGGCAGTCTTTGCTTTCTTCCCTCAAAAGCAGACAGCGTGTATGGTATTCAAATCAAATCAGGCATCTAACAGCTGGGTTTTATTACAGTAAATGTGCAGGGCTAATTATTTATACAAGAGGATAAGTGGTCGTTTATGCAAAGCTCTTTAAAGAAAGCTTCATTTTATGGAGTGTGGTGTGAAAGCAAATTTAATCTTTCATTTTGTGGTGTGGTTGATATTCCATCACGTTCTTTCTATAGACACCAAAGGGTGGAACTGTAGACATGTTTGGTCTGTTGTGTGCTTGCACTGGAGCTACACGATTAATGAGATGATGGTGATAAGTAATGGAAATCTGTTTCCCCCCAAATATTTCCCATAGATACCAGACCACACGTTTGCTCCAAAACACTTAAGTCACAACGGGCCAATGAGGACACATGCAGAATCCCTGAACCACACATCATTACTTCTATTTAGTAATTAGTTACCATATGAAATTATGTTGTTATTTCAACATAACGTCTCAGTATTTCTGCATTCTGTTAACATTCTGTTATTTCAATTGTATTTGTATAACATGCATTTCAACGTAATAACTCCTTATGATTACCCCAACATAGAGCGGTTAAGTCCTGATAGCATATTATTAAGAGGAAATAATGAAGTTTCAACAGAAAATATTTTACAGCTTGTGTTAGAGCAGGGAAACAATGAAAAGTGCAGGAGGGGGGGCACTGCAGGACCAGGGTTAGGAATCTGCACTGTGAAGTACAAAGGAACAGATTGTGAAATTTATTAGGTCATTCACCCGGAATTTCAAGTTTGTGGATACATTTTTTATTTCTAATGATTTACTGTCATTAGTAGTGGTGCTGATTTTGACCTTCATTTCTGTCTCTATCTCAGACAAGTGGACAAGGCGGATGGTGCGACCCTAGCTGCCCGTTTTGGCTGTCTGTTTTTTGAGGTGTCTGCTTGCCTGGACTTTGTGTCTGTACAAAACGTCTTTCATGAAGCAGTCCGGGAGGTGAGGCGTGAGGCAGAGAGGAGTCTTTCACTCCGGTCTCTTTACATCAGCGAGGACAAAGCAGCAATCAGCCTCGCCTCTGCCTCGCTCCTGTCACCATGCTTTAAGGAGCTGCCTACACCGGCTACAGCCAAGCTGGTGACTGTGAAGTCGTCGAAGGCCCAGATCAAGCGCAGAGCGCCCACCCTCACCCTCCTTAAAGGCTTCAAGATCTTTTGACTCAACACTGCCTCCTTATGTTGCTGGGAGATACAGTCAGACTGGAAGGCACCTTTTGGACTTCGGACTGCTGATAAGGTGCCATGAGTATAACTTAGGAGCACAAACCTTTCGGTCACATGTAGAGCGAGACTATGAAATCAATAATTATTGAACTACACTCGTGTCAAAAAAAAAAAGGTTTGTTTATCTGTTTACTCTTTATACACGATTGCATTAGTTTAGTAACACTGCTTTTTTCAGCACATACTACTTTAGAGTACTTTAGAGTGAGGAAGAACTTACATGTGTTAAATGCAATCTTTTAAATAAAATATATAAATAATGATAAAAATCGATGTGCCTGAAATAATAAAAATACAAATACAGGATATTGCACAGGTCTTAGGTCAGATTTAATAATGTAATAATCGTTTAGACACCAACCAAGGCATGTTTGGTGTCTATCGATTGTTTATTTTCCCTACAAGCATTATGTAACTAGCAAATAATCATAGTGTCATCTCACCCTAAACATTTACCACAATACATCCCCAAATGCTCTTGTATTTACTTTTAATGTATATTGTTAAGTTATAGACACCCCCCTGCCAATTTTGACTTAAAATAGCAGGAATAATTTGTATTTAAACTTTATATTATGATCAGTATAATGTCCTACAATTCTTTTTTTCTACATTTAAGAAGAGTCAATTAAGCATGCTGTTAAACAAGACAACCGCACTCTCATACATTTTAGTTTAGATACATATAAAATATTTCATGCCTATTTTGTTTTGATTTTGATGATTACAGCTTAAAGCTCATGAATACAATTAAAAAAAAAACAGTATCTCAGGATATTTGAATATTTCATTTCAAGTTTGATTAAATTACTGTTCATACAGTATCATTCATTCTGTACAGTATCTCGTAATGTAGTTCAATGCATGCATGGGGAGAACTGCTGACTTGACAGTTATCAAAAAGATAACTTAGCAAAAAGATGGAGACCAACCATCCACAAGGAGAGTAAACCACAGACGGTGCTGCGTTGTAGCATATTCATGGAAAGGTGACACAGAATCCAACTTGATGTAAGACCAGTGTGAAATTTCCAAAGTGGGTAAAGATTTGGGTAGTCATGTGACCTGCAGATGTTGGTCCACTGTTTCTTAATAAGATCAATAAGATCAATTAAACAAAGGATTTACAATACAGAAATTCAGAAAAATGATTTCCATTTATAAACTCAATACTTAGTTGGGGCCTTTAGCTTGTCCGTAATGTTGAGTCAGGTGTTTGTCATCTTCCTCTTCACAATATAGCGGATGCAGACACTTGACTAATGTAACCACAGAAGCACGGCTCATGCCAAACTGTACTATTACCCATTCACTTTCAAACAACACATACTGTACTTCCATTTGTTTATAGTTATATATATAATGTTCAAATGTAAAAATCAAACAAGCAAACACAAAGTACAACTTGTCATGTTAAAAATTCATCCATCCTAAAGACATGGTGGAAAAATGCTTGACTTCTACAAAATGCTGACACTGGAGACTCCTTTCATAAATCTCTAATTATAGAGAGCTTCACCACAGCAACTAGTGCATGTTTCAATTTGTTAAATATTGAAACAAGGACTTGTATGGTGGATGCTCCACATCATCTAAGCTTAATAATGTGGAGCATCCACCATCCAAGTCCCAGTGACTAAGCTGTTCCGATCAATACATAGCTAAATGGCATCGTATTAAAATTATGCATTAATATGAACCTGTAAGAACTGCTTTTGTAAAAAAAAATTGTGAAGTTAGAGGCAAGCAAGTCCTAATCTGTACAGTTCCCTTAAACTTTATACATTTTAATTTGATAAGAATGTAATGTTAGAAAATGGGAATTTGTTTTGCGATCTGATATGTCTTTCAGTCCCACATCACTTGTCCTCCTTACCCTCCTCTTGAGAATCAGAGTAGAGTGTGGAGACATTTCCATCTTTCCATGTGACCACAATATCACCAGACTTCAGCCCATCGCTCTCACTAGCTCCAACCAGTGGTGTTTTGCTGTCTAGTTGGCCATCTAGTGTTTGGCCAGTGTAGGACTTTTTGTCCTCCTTGATCTCGGTTATGTCTTGAAGGTCCTCTAGTTCCACTTTCACTGTGGCAGGAGATGCAGCCTTGTACTTGGCTATTTCTTTTCGATGTCTGCAAAAAAAAAAAAAATAATAATTAACCATTCTTATACAGTATATGCTTAATAGAAACATTTTCTACTGTATGTCTAAAGTTCAGACATACAGTAGAGCATTAACTTGTTCAGCAAAGCATTAACTTCTCAATGCAGTTCATTTATTGTGCTTTCAGGTATGTGAATACTGACATGTTACCCATCATTCCCATGACACAGAGCATACAACCCAAAATCAGGGCCACGACAGACAAGCCCAGCATGGCGAATTTCCAAGATGTAGCTGTAAAAAGAGAACCACTTGTTAGAGTTAAACATTAACTGCAGTACTGAAGCTTAACAAATAATGGTGGATATAAGCTAGTGACTTATGGTTAACCATGACAGCACTATGTAAGAATTTTGTTTTCAGAAGTTTGTATGATAAAGCGGTATAGACAATGAGATGAGATGAGATTTTGCCAATACATTAGCTTTACTCAGTTTCTCCCCAAATGTAGCTGATCACTAGCAGTGATTTTTTTTTCTCTTTCATTCTGAGGCTTATATAGTAATGAAAATGTGATTACAAAACATATATCCACCTCATGCTGCTTTTGTTTAAAAAAAAATAGATTTTGCATCTGGAGACCTCTGGTGTAAATCTACTCAGAGATCCCCTCTTGGACATCCCAAAGTGTAATTTAATGTTATTCTAGTGCATGGAATGAATTAATAATATTAAAATTAATTAGAAAACAATTGTAACTGGGATGAATCATAGGCAAAGACATTTCATAACATAATCTTCAAGCTCTACCTATCAGAGCTGTAAGTTGGAGTTCCAACAGAAGGATACAGGAATGGTAATAGGGCATATAATTTAGCTCCACTTTAGAATGAAGTTTGAAAATATGGATGCGTCCTGCAATTTTGAATGATTTTACTGAGCTTATTTAGTTTAACTGTATGATTCGAAGAAAAAAAAATGGAGTTATAACAAAGACTGTGAGTGGGATAGCATTAGCATTAAATACAGTATAAAAATGTAAAAAGGTTGGCTGTTTACTTAATTTTGAGAATTTTGAATTTACTTATCATTTTTTTTTACTGCTCAAGTATTTGAAAAAGCATTTTACAGGTTAGAGTTTGTTAAAGTTCATGAGCAGCATGAACCGAGAGACAAAAGTTCAGACACCACAATTTATAGTTGCTTTATGATGCCAGTTTTATTTTTATGAACAGTATTGCATGAGCTTTCTCTTTGGGTTACAGGTCAGAACTCGACTAGGATTTTTTATTCATAGACCTTAAATACTGTACATCAGTGACTTTTTAACCTCTACCAAATGTTGCATAAAAATGAGAAAGTATAGAATTTTTTTAATTAAACAGCACATTTGCTGTCATTTAAAAATATTTCACCCAATACCTTGCCCAAGGTCAAGCTGTAATGAGCGTCATGACGGTAAACAAGCAAAACCATCATGCCTAGTGATGCATGATGCCTACTGCCATGTCTGTTATACAGTAAACCAGCTTTGTCAGTCTCAGGGGTTAATACACCTTCACTGGCCTCTCAAGGGTTCACTAAGCAGCTAAATCACTCAGTTTTGCAGTGCTGCAGCTCATAACTGTAGTCTAACCTTAATCAATATTATTTACATACAGCACATGTGTTTAGGTATGTCACCGGTGATATCTTTCATGAGAAATTTAGCCGCATACTCACTGTCTTCAGTGCGGTAGTACCACCTGAGATACTCTCTCTCTTCCACTGTCATGGTAGGAGGCACCTCTATCTCACTATCCCTTCTGGATCCTGTTTGGACAAATCACAAATTGCTATTCTTCTCTCATCCAGCAAATAACCATTCTCATTAACCATCAATATAAAATGTTTACTATAGTGTCTGATCATTTCAGTGCATAGCATTCTAATCAAACTATTGAAAATAAAATCATGCCAGTGAAAAAAAGAAATGATCTTATTTGTTGTTTGTGGTTTGATTTCCTCATTGCTATGCAGATTTATCTCTGGCCTTCCTTAAAATATAACTAGATCTCATTTTTGCTAATTTGCTAACATTGCATAATAATATTTTGAATAGTGTTAGCCTGTTTTCTTTGCTAATGTCAGGTCAGACTAGCACCAATTCCAGAAGCTAGCAAATTTTACTTAATTCTAAATATCAGTTATATTTTACATTTGATTCGTTAATTAGGAAACAACTGCCAACATACTGTATATATAGTGTATATATAGTGAATATATATATGACCACAATGACCACAATGACCTTTAAATTCATGCTATCAGTCACTGCTATGGGCAACCTACAGGCATACACATGTTCACATCCCTAATCATACTCTATGGGCAATGTCTTTGCTGATGTCATGGCCTTTTGGGGGAACTGGAGAAATCCACCCAGCAGGTTAGAACATGCGAAGTCCATGCACACAGAACAGAGGCATGATTGGAAGCCCCAACCCTGGAGGTGCAAGTTGACAATGCTAAGCTACTAAGTCACAAATTCTATGTGTTGCTATGCTAATTTGGATTACATCCAGTCTCTTATAAACACTGCATGACATGTCACAGTTTCATATCTGGGACTCACTCAGTTTCTCCTGACAGATGTCTCCTTGATCTAGAGACTTCCACCTGTTGCCTTTTCCTTTATTGTTTAGAGCCAGACTTCCTCTGTGCACACTTAGCTCCAGAGAATGACTCGGGCTGATGAGCCTGTGGTTCATACACTGCCACTGCAGATGATCTTCACCATCACAGTTAAGTGTCTGGATTGGGTTACTGTGGAGAGCGGACAGGCACCTTTCTGTGTGTACATTCATGAGGAACATTCGCTCTGTCCAGATCCATTGCTGGAGCTCTGAGTCCAAACTGCATCTCTTTAACTGAACTCCAGCATTTTCAAGCGAGTCCTCAAGGCACAGGCTTTCTACATCGTTGTGGATCATGAAGCTGCTTGTTCCTGCATGAGAAAAAAAATTTGCAAACTCCATGCACACAAATCCAAGGCAGAATATGAACCCTTGACCCTGGAAGTGTGAGGCCACAGTGCTAACCACTATACCACAGCGACTCCAAAAATTATTCATTTCTTTTTCATTTTTAGTAAGGCTTGTTTAGTTAAACATAATTAAAAACAGTCCAGTGACATATTTTGAAATTGTTAGCTATAGCTCTGACTGAGAAACTATCAGAAATAGAAATCACACACACAGACCCACATTTTCATGTAATCAATCCTATAATGTGCTGTTTCCTCACGTAAGCTCGGCAACAAAACAATTTAGATGCCAAACAGTATTCGATTGTCTAAATAGGATATATAGGGACTACTTTACCTTGCCACATGAAGCACAATGCTATCCACACCCACAGCATTTCTGCAAGATGATCCACTGCTAGCACTACATAAGAAATCACAGTATATAATAAATATACTGTGTACAGTGTAGGACATTTTGTCATGTTGCAACTAATTTGTTTTAACAAGATGCAACATCTTCAGAATTGATAGACCTACAGACTATGTCCTTGCTAAATGTAATTCCTCAATGATTAGAGGACAAGAAGCCAAATTTGAGCTTGTTCATGTTCAGTTTGTCAGACCATGTCTATCCTGGTATGAAAAACTCCTGTTTATCACTTTAGTCTTAACCCAGAAGCTGAAGCACCACGAAACATATCTATTGCTTACACTAGTGATGTGCTTAAATCGGAATGTGTGTAAATTTACATGGTTAGCCTTATTAGTTCCAAGTAGACATAGTAGGAATTGACATGACCATAAATGATAAAGCATGCGCAAATATCTCTGAACTCTTCTTAACAATGACAGCCAACATAGGAGAGGTATTTTAATTAAAATGTATCTGATTTTAATATAATTCTATAGTCTTATTTGCAGTTCCTCACAAGACAGATATGAGCAGATAATATTGTAAAAATTGAGGCCCTAAAAAAATACAATAATTTGATTCGCAATAGATAAATGAAGCTTATCAAAATCATGATAGAATGTAAGGAAATCACACACACACCTGAACAACTCAGCTCAAGCGTCAGTCTGAACAGGAACAGAGCGTACGCCTACACACGCTGGATGTACCGAGGCAGACAGCTTCCAAAGATCACATGGGAGGAGATTTATCTAATTCAGTCGAACATTTTATGGTTCAGTTTGTGTCCTTTACAAGTTCTCAAGAGGACAGTTTTAGAATATAATAGCAATAAATTTTCTTTTCTTTTTTTTT
>JAAGKR010003375.1:0-75603 GCA_011419295.1 Clarias macrocephalus | reverse complement strand
TACACACACACACACACACACACACACACACAAACAGAGTCCTCTATTACCCAAGTAGCTGTCATCATAGTCGTCTGAGGCGGCTGCTGTCTGTTTCTCTCCCTGCACCTTTCGGAGAATCGCCTTCAAAGAGTAGCCGTTTAAGATTTCCGCTACTCCTGCAGTGATCACTTGGCCTACACACACACACACACACACACACACACACACACACACACACACACACACACACACACACACACACACACACACACACACACACACACACACACACACATTATGGATGAATATATGATGTAGAGAAGAGGACCACTATGTTCACACATATGTACATGAGATTAAAACTGTTTGTGTATTTGCTTCACAAACAATTGTCTTGTTTAGTTTAGTGGTTTGCTTTGGTTGGTTCACACCTCCCACCTCAGTCTGATGCTTCATTCAATTTACCTCAGAAGTGGTCTTTTTTTTTTACGTTTGACGTGTGGGTATTCTCCGAGTTTCCAGACCATAGACATGCAGATCAGGGCTAACTGGCGTTCCCAAATTGCCCGTAGCATGTAAATGTTGCCTGGAGGTTCTACAACGGTCACCAGAATGGTCACCATTGGCCTCCACCATCCCTAGTTGAACTAGAGTTAGTTCCTGGATGAAGACTAGTATTTACAGTTTAACTCATTTCAAGTAATGCTTGAATGCTTTTTACTGACAATAATTTCAGCAGCTGTGTTGTTTGACGTCTGAATTTTAGGCCTTGAGTTACAAGGTACTAGTTGGGTTCTGAGGAGTTGAACGATAATAACAGAAATAATAATAATAGTTGAATATTGATAGAAATAGCAATGATTCAGGTTTCAATATGTCTACTATTGCTGTAGGTATTTATACATAGATTGTTTTTTTTACACTTAATAATGTGTCATACAGTGCTAGAGACAGTCTATGTCTGTTTAAAACAATGAACGACTAATGTTATGATACTACGATATTAAGATATGGTCTAAGGTGAGTGTGTAATAATTCGGGCTTGCTGCTTATGCACAATGCTAAAGCCTTTTTTTGCACTTCTTAGCACAGCTCTCGACACTGATATTAAGGCTAATTGGCGACGTTTGAGGGAAAAGGGAACATTGGCCAGATTGTATTTTAAAGAAACGAAAAATCCGCACTGCGAGATAGAGTGATTACATTACCCTCCTCCTTTAAAGGTTAGACAAACTCATTATTCTCTTTTATTAGTAAGGCTGCAGGCTGTCCTGGGACCATGTCATTAATCTCTCCATGTGTGTGTGTGTGTGTGTGTGTGTGTGTGTGTGTGTGTGTGTGTGTGTGTGTTCCCGCTGAAAAGCAACTGTCCCCACAAGGAAATAATAATTAAAAAAAAATTTGTTTGGACCTTTGTGCAGATTTCTGGCTCATCCCAACAATATCCTTAAATGGTTAGTGAAGCTGTGTGCATATTATATGAATAATAATAATAATAAAAAAACTCTGATTCACTGTACTGCTTTAATCAATTGTTTTTAGTTGCTTCCAAGATGTACTGTAGGTGTAGCTGTGAAACTTGAGCATCCTCAAATCTAAATTTTCCTCCTAAATACTGTAAATGTGAGAATTTGTTTTACATTTGTCACTATTCTGAAAAAAAAAAAACTTAAAGAATCAGTTATATATATATATATATATATAATTTGCCAGACATACAGTATAGGGAGGGCAAAGAATATCACACTCTTCCTTCGAGACACATGATGCCAACCGAAAGCATCTTTTTAACCAGCTGCTCACGCATGCTGGGGATGGTGTAATACACATGGATGGAAGCTCTATCCGCCCCTTCCACCTGCATGATGTACTCACAGACGCCCATGACTGGCTAGTGTCACAATGACTGATGTGAGAGCGTGGTCTCTCCGCCCCCATACCACTGTCCTGGAATCAAACTGGGGATCTCTGGATGATGGGACAAAACCTTTTCCGTTACGCCACTTGGGAGCCCCAAATCATTTCTTGTCAAGGCAAAATTATTGTTCTAACATTTTGTTCTAGCCCTCCCACACAATGGGTGATAAACTGGTTTCATGGATCCACTGTGCATGACTAGATTGTCTTTCTGACTCTCACTAGCTGTTTCTCATAATTCTTCTTGTAACTAGCCACCAAAGCGCTTAAACGAAAATGATTCTTCACTGAGGATATCATTAAACATGCATACAAATTTTAGAGCATGGACTGACTGGTCACAAAAAATTGTGTGTGCCCACAATTGCTTGGGAAATAAAGCTTTATTAGTGGGCTCATAATCCTTAACAAGCCTTTTTATAAGCCTTGCAAACTCTAAATGCATTCTAAACATTTTACATACATTTCTTGTTATTTACAGCCTTGGCAATATTTTTAAGTTCACCTTATAATAATTCTAGCATTTTACTAAAGCACTGCATGACATTGTTCAAGTATATAAAATGCTTTAACCAATCTGTGAAAAATTAAAATTTTCAGTTCTGATGATTTATGCATTCAAACCTCATAGAAACTTGTAGCAAAATACCATTAAAATAAAATACACATATAGAGTGCACAGTTTATACATAGTGGAGGAGGTGTGATGAAGAAAACCACCATCCATGTTGCAGCTCATATTACTGTTGTTTTATTCTCTATGGGGAAAACACCTCTTTAAAAAGCCATATATAGAGAGTTCAGGTCAGGATAGATGACTCGAGCATGGGAAAGGAGAACAGGATGGAGGCTGACCTCAAAAGTGTCAACAAAATGAAGTGTGTGTGAGAGCAGTGGTCAAACTGTAAAGTATCTTTAAGGGCAAGGCTGGCTCTTAACAATGGGCATGGGTAATGTTTAATGTTTAGCTATACTGTTTAGCCCACATTAACTTATTATGAGTAATTTTATATAACTTTTTATAATTTTATAACTAATTATATACTCTTTGTGCAGTAATTAGACACTTGACGCCTTCGAGTGGCGCAGTGGTAAAAGCGCTCGCCCTATCATCCGGAGATCGCGAGTTCGATTCCCGGGTGATGCTGTAACCTCTCACAGCCGGAGGTCTAGAGAGAGAGGGGAGGTATGAGAGGTACTTAGTGCTCCGCATTAATCACGGCTCTACAGCCAATCAGGAGCATCTTTGAGCTTACGCAAGCAGAAGGAGCGGATAGCGCTGTCCTACGCCGAACCCAACGGTGCGCGAGTGAGCAGTTTGAAAAGATGTGGTTGGGTGGCGTCACGTGGTTCGGAGGAAACATGTGATAGTCTTCGAACCTCCCGACTGAGTGGTAGTAGTAGCCTTAATGTGGGAGCCCCCTAGTGACGGGGAGGAATTGGACACGACTAAATTAGGGAGAAAATCGGGGAAAAAATAAAAAAAAAATTAGACACTTGACGTTTAGAACAGTTTCTCGGTAAAATAGTCTCAGTAGTACCTATACTACAACACACAAATTCAACTTGGTTTCATTTGTATAGCTAGTGTAACGATAAGCATTGATATCCCTTAAATAACACAGGATAAAAGGATAAAATCAAATCAAAATATTTTACAAATGTCTACAATAAATTTTGACAGTAAGTATGCAGAAAGGATGTTCATTATGAGTTTACAGTACAGTCCAAGACTAATCAAATCTTGAGCCACCCATCATTTGTTCATATTTTGCCACCAAAGAGACAGACTTTCTTGAATTTTCTCGAAGAAGTCTTGAGGAATAGTTCTCCAGGCTTCCTGAAGGACTTTTTTTGGCTCTCATTTTCAGTACAGTCCCTGTACCCGACCACTATCAGAGGAATGGTTCTGTTTGTTAAGCCCAACAGTGATCTATGAATCATTTAAACATAAAAACACCTAACGTAAGACATGAACCAGTGCGAAACAGGTGCAGATGATGACGGATGATCAGGCTGCTGATTAGTTTAGAGGGGATTAGTATAAGAGGAGGAATGAGGTTGCTGCTGAATTTCTTACATAAACAACCAATTTTTAGACACTTTGCAGCGTTTCACAATAAAACATTTGTTTCCATTTTTAAAAAATTAATCTACATCATTTAATCTCATTTAATATAAAGAAATGAGGGGTGGCTCAAGACTTCTGCACAGTACTGTAAATCCTGGGATGAGCATGGACTTTATGATTTATGATTAAAGCAGCAGTTCTTAGGAACACTATTCAGGTTAGATAATAAACTGAAGCAAAGGTGAGAATTAAAATAAACTTTAAAAAAAAGTTTTTATTGTAGTTTTGTATTTGATTATATTGCTAAAAAAGAAAAAGAAAAACCATAGCGTCCCAAAAACAACCATAACTTGTTAACTTCTTCAGTTGTGACCTCATCAGACCAAAACACAACACTGGATGATCGTTCTTTTTAAAATGTTACTTTCATAGAATGATGTTGGAATAATGTTAAATAAATGACCATGACACAATGTTTCAAACACAACCTTCAACATTTACTTGTAGCTTTTTTTCCCACATAACATCCATTTGCACACGTCCAAATCGAAAAACATCCTGTTTCACAGAATGGACCTCGGACATTAAGTGGCACACACCGACATGCTCATCCTGCCATTGATAGTTTTTTGTTTTGTTTTTTGTTTTATGCTTCCTGATTCAATGGTTTGGTAAACTACATTTATTCTGCCAGGCTCATTGTTTGCAGAAGCAGTATAGATGTCTTTACTACCCTCAGAAGCAGATTCCCTTCTGGACCAGTGGTTAGCATTCAGCACTCTCACTTCCATGACATGGGATGGAGTTCCTGTCAGGGTACTAACTTAGTTGCTTGGGAAAAATCTAGCATTTTTCATAATTTCTTGTCAATGTTGGTCTGACGGTGTTTTATTAAAGTAATTCTAATTTTCAAAACCAACCTAAAACCAATGCCGTCTGTAATATAGTGAAATTATATGAAAGCCATAACATTAACACCACCTAAAATTACCATGTTAGTACTGATTATCACTTTTATACCAGTAAACTGGTGAGCGTATCATGGGCACCCAAAACTCATCCATGCCCACAGGCACCAAAGGCTAGCCTGTTTGATCTGATCCCACAGAAAAGACTGTGGAGAATGTAACACAAATCACAGAAACAAGTCAATTGTGGCCAATGGTGTACCACAGCCTGCCTCCCACAGGGCCCAGCAGGCAAAGAGCCCAAGGCTGCCGAACCCACTTCCAAACTCCTCAAATCCCAATTTGATTGAGCACCCATGGGATTCACCGCACAAACAAGTCTGACCCAAAGGCCCCACCCCTCTGCCAAAGTCCTGGTGCCAGACACCACAGAACTCCCTCAGAGGTCTTGTGGAGTCATGCCCCGAGGGCCCAGAGATGCCCCTGTGGTGCAAGGTTTTTTTTGTGGTGTAAAAACCTACACAATACTGGGTTTCATGTTTTGCATTGCATTATTATGGCTGATCGTGTATGCTAATAATTTTAGTAACAATAATCAAATTGAGATGGAAATTTTTTTTTATAGTTTCTGTCACTTCTTTTAAGCAATTGGACAGCTCCTTTACTCTTACATCAAATCTATCTATCTTTCTATACACAGAAAAAGTAAGAGAAAGAGGAAACTTGGTTGGTTTACATCATTCGTTGGTTAAGGGAAACCCCAATTTGTAAACATAATTTTCGAACATCAATGGGACTCACAATTGCTGCCTGCTCTGTGAATAAGGCAGTTCAATGTTCAATTCAATGTTCCTGAACTGAAAAGTGGTATTTTTTATCCTTTTTATGCCAAGTGGTTATATCAATTTTGATCGATGAATTTTGGTCAAATTTATATTAAACTGAAATTGCTAGAATTTAAGTGCAGTTGCTTTTAGTTAGTCGGTTCTATAGACTATAATCATGTTCAGCCTATCTGAATGAAATATGCTTGAATGAAAGATCAAAGAATTCCTGAATTTTCTGGAATTTGTGAAATGAATGCAATGAATGAATGTGTGAACTTTGTGAACCTGGTTGAAGCAAAAGAAGAAGAGCTGGTAACTCATAACGATTTAATAGTTGCCAAATTTTTGTTGCCGAGTTTAAAATTGTATTATAATCCTGATCATCCTTTTTTTTTTTTTGCTCTCTCATACATAAAACTGAAGATAGCTCGAGAAATGTGGGGGGCCTGGGGATCGGCTTCATTTACATGCATCTGTTCACACACACATGGCAGCAATTATCCAACAATCTGTATTTATCATTGTGCAAACAAACAAGCATGCACACACTCACACATGTACACACGCACATGCAGCGTTTTTCTGACTTAGTCGCCGCTATGGAATCCTGAGCAGTGTCACGTTCTTGGCCTGTCAAAAGCAGACACTTTTCTAATAGCAACCCTTGCATTACATTCAAAACAGTTCAAGGTTATAGAAACTCGACGCACACTAAAATATACACATCTGTCTTTTTATGGTGGATTAGGTGTGACTAAAATCTTAAGCAATGAAAGAAATACAAGTGCTGTCCATCAGCAGACTGTCATTAGAGCATAAATCCTCAGAGCTTAGTTACCATGAAGCTAAGCTGTGTTTTTTTTTTGGTGTATTAAGCCCTATAGTAAGCTACCGTATTCCCACAGCCTATTTCTAATCATCCTTCATGCATTCACTGTGAAGAAACACAACTGGTCGAGCAGCAGCAGTGATGAAACTGGGATCGCGACCAAAATTCACTTGGACGCCTCGGTTAATACACATCACAGGATAGCCATGTGTCTTTCTAAATGTCTTTCCAGGCCTCCTCTACAGGTGAAGGAGCAGCGCTTTTTTGGCAGAGGCCTGAATTCTATAATTCCCTTGAATCGATATTGAATAACAATCCTTATTGTCATTAGAGACTGATTATGGATTTGATGGCTTGGAGGGATAATGGACAGAAAGGAATGATTATGTTACCTTGCCAGTAGAAGCTCCCTGGTCCTCCTAGTACTAATGTCCCATCCTGAGGAAAAAGAAAGAGAATATGAGACAATGAAAATATCATTAAGATCAGAATGAGGTCAATAATATTTAACCTACTTTTAATGAAACATCAAGAAAATCTAAATATTAAACCTGTGATTTAATAGGAACTCACAGGATTGGGATTAAACAGCTGTGTGGGCATAAAAAAACTACTTGTTAGTGACTCGAAAAAAAAAAAGGCTTCACTTTGCTAGGGAGATTTTGTTGGTCATTCAGTGCATTCAGGTCCTTCATTTTATTGCCACATAACATTGCTAAGAAAATACATCACAGTCCTTCCTCCAGAGGCTTGTACAGTGGTGGCCACTACAGTATGCAGGACTCATCCTTATGGTCAAACTGACCTCCTTTATGCCTCCTGGCATATTGAAGTTTTTTCTTTCCAATTTGTTTCTCTAACATGTGGTTTTCTTTAGGTGTTTAGTCTTTAGCTATTTAGCTGTTTAGTCTTTAGTGTTCAGTCCCCATCCTGTGAGTCCTTGTTATATTGTGCATGTGGAAATGCTTTATCCAGGCATGGGACTGCATGCAGATGCTGGGTTTGGGGCACTGGCTGGAAATCAAACGCGGGTCTTTCACATGACAGGTGACAAACCAACCACTGAGCCACCAATGCCCCCAATTTAATTAATGATGGGGGCCAATAATTTCATGTACAAATATAAAACTTAAACAAGTTTTACAATGCTTTGCAACCAAGGTGAGTAGTAAAGTGTCTCAGCATCTACACTCTGTGTCCATCCCATGTACTAACTATCAGTCTGGAAAGAGTTAAAATGCCATTTCTAAGGCTTTAGTGAACCACAGTGAGAGCCATATCCACAAATGGGAGATAACGTAGAACAATGGTGAACCTTCCCAGGAGTGGCCAGCCTACCAAAGTTTCGCCAAGAGCACAACTATGACTCATCCAGGAGCTCATAAAAGTACCCATAACAACATCTAAAAAACTGCAGGCCTCACTTGCTTTAGTTGAGTTCAGTGTTCATGATTCAACAATAAGAAATAGACTGGGCGAAAATGGCATCCATTGTTGTGTTTCATGGCAAAATCCACTGCTGACCAATAAAGACACAAAGGCTCGTCCACATTTGCCAAAAATATCTTGTTTATCCCAAAGACTTTTTGGGCAAATATTCTGTAGACTGATAAGACAAAAGCTGAACTTTTTGGATGGTGGTGTCTCATTACATCTGGCATAAAACAATACAGCATTTTATTAACAAAACCAACACCACACCAACAGACAAACATGGTGGTGGTAGTGTGATGGTCTTGGGTTGCTTTGCAGCATCAGGACCTGGATGACTTTCCATAATGCAGGAAACCATGAATTCTGCGCCCTAACTAGAAAATCCCAAAGGAGAATGTCCAGCCATCATTCATGACCTCAATCTCAAGCACATTTGGGTTATACAGCAGAACAATGATCCTAAACACACACACACACACACACACACACACACACACACACACACACACACACACACACACACACACACACACACACACACACCACACACACACACAAAAAATAGGTTTTTAGAGTGGCCTAGTCAAAGTCCAGACTTTTAGTCAAAGTCCAATCCAATTAAGATCATTAAACAGGCTGTTCATACTTGAAAACCCTTCAATAAAATTCCTCCACAGCGATGTGTTAGACTGATTGGCAGTTATTGTAAACGATTGTTTGCAGTTGTTGCAACCAATGGGGACATAACCAGTTGTTAGGTTTAGGGGCAATAACTTTTGCACATAGGGCCAGCATTTTGTATTTACTCGGGTTACCTTTGTGGAATATTAAAATATATTTGATTATCTAAATCATTTAAGTGTGACAAAAATGCAAAAATTTGTATTTAAATTCAGCAAATACTTTTCCACGGCACTGAACGTGTGCTTTACAACGAAAGAGCGTTTAAGCACTTTAAAATCTAGGCGTTCCAGCTGATAATTTGGGGTGAAGGATGGGGCAGATGTACTGACATTACTTATGTGTGAAGGTTAAAATTACATGTATGTGCATCTGGAGTATGTTAGCGCTGACAAAAACATGGATGACAGACTAAGAGGAGGGTGAAAAAATAGGTTACACTGAGGACAGGAAGAGACGTGAACAATTTGTCTACATAAGCGCATGAGAAAACATGATTACATTAAAAACAGGGAGATGGTGGGGGCAGGAGCAAGACACTGAAGGAAAGGAGGCCTCTTCCTGCTTTAGGATGAGGTCGGAGGTCAGACTGAATTATCCATATCTCTCTCTCATTCTGCTTTTTTCTTTACTCCTTGCCCTTTTCAATAAACTTCTTGCATTGTCCTCATGACACAGAGAGGATTCCAGGGAAAGAGACGGGAGGAAAGAAGGGGTAACATAACATTTCCCAATATGAAAATATCACATGTATAAACATACTGTAATAAACACAGACTAAAGACGGGTGCTTAAAAAATGTGTTTCATTAGCTTGCTAAATTTAACTTTGGAATGGGAATGTCCTCTGGCAATTACTGTTTTGATGATCATGACTATTATATTGCTTATTGTGCTTTGCTTACCTGAATTAAATGCATATTTAGTTTATTTATGCTAGATGTTTAAACATGGAAAATGAGAAATATGGAAAGAATGTGTTTGTCATATTTATGTAACATGGTCATGTGGATAATACATGTAGACTACCAAATATTTTGATACAGACACACACACACACACACACACACACACACACACACACACACACACACACACACACACACATACATACATACAGAATGATGAAATGAAAAGGGGCATAGCGGTCATCTCAGTTGGCTTCCTCAAAAGTTTTCCTCACACTACACCACTGATAATAGCGGCTATGACAAGAGTTCCAGGTTTTTATTAATGTGCTTGCCTTAGTGCTTCTTTAGCAACAACAAAGATATGAATATCAAACAATCCACATAATCTAAAACTAATGATAAACAGATCATAAAACACTATGAAGCTTTCTACTAGGACACATTTATTTAACATTTATGGAAGGAAGGAGTCTCCCGTGTCAGCTCTTTATAATAGTTAATAGGTTTGCTGCCACAGACGGTATTTTTACCTTTTGGTTTTTTGGGAACATGGCAAGCTACTTTTGTTGTCTTGGTAAAAGTTGTAATCAGGGATAGTTATAGTATACAACCCAGTGTTGTATTGCAGTTTATAGTGTAAAATATTATTAACACATGCCTTACATATATAAAGTAGTGTAATCATAGCGCAGTTACCTTCGTGAAGTCGACACTGAAACCGGCCTGACAGAAGCCTTGTCCTTCAGGGTTGGAATTGTCTGCACAAAAAAACATTATTAACAACAATATAATACTTACAAAATGCTGTAGCATACACACATCAAACACATTTTCTTGAGAATGTTATAAGATTACATACAGTAATTTAGGCTATAACCAGTTCTTTGCAGGGATACACGTGAGTAATACTTGTCTATGTCTAAAACTTATCAAAGTTAATTTTGGATAAAAGGTAAAATGTTACATAAGACATTTAAAAAAAAAAAAAAAAAAAATATATATATATATATATATATATATATATATATATATATATATATTTTTTTTTTTTTTTTTCATTATTTTGATACTTTCATTTTTTTTTAAACAAAGAAATCTGGGGTTACAGGGGGAACATATTCACCCAAACTGGACAATATAAAAAGACCAGAGGATCTTTTAGTGAGTTTTAGTGAGTCTGCGGCCCCTGTAGCCTCAAATTAATATTCTTCACTGGCAGAAGAAAGAACCTGATGTGGTCTTCTACTATTGTAGCCCATTCACCTCAGGTTTTAAAGCATTGTGTGTTCTGAGAAGTTTTTTGGCCAGCCAATGGTCAGCCAGTGATTTATTTACTGTGTCTTTCCTGTTGGCTTGAACCAAACTTGTCATTTTCGACAGACCTCTCATATCAACAAGGCATTCCACCCAGAGAACTGGCACTCGATTTAAACCAATCTGACTCTACAGTCATGGATCGGTGGGTATAAATGGTCTTGAAGCATATCTGTTTGGACCTTGAGTTTGCATGTTCTCCCCATGCTTGGTGGGTTTCCTCCGGGTACTCCGGTTTCACACCAATCTCTACTATCCGTTATCACCCAAATGGGGATGGGTTCCCGTTTGAGTCTCGTTCTTCCCAAGGTTTCTTGCTAGTTTCATCTGAGGGAATTTTTCCTTCCAATCTGATCATTCTCATTTATACATATTTACTCACACTTTTTAAACTCATTTCCATGATTTATGGATTCTGTGAAGCTGCTTTGCATCAATGACCACTGTTAACTGAATTGAATGGGGGTAGCATGGTGGCTTAGTGGTTAGCACTGCTGCCTTGCACCTCCAGGGTCCGGGTTCGATTCCCGCCTCTGTGTGCTTGCAGTTTGCATGTTCTCCCCGTGCTTGGTGGGTTTCCTCCCACAGTCCAAAGACATGCAGATTAAGTCAATTGGCGTTCCCAAATTGCCCGTAGTCTGTATTTGGCACTCTATCTAGGGTGTGCTCCGTCATGTGCCCTAAGTCTCCTGGGATAGGCTCCAGGCCCCATGTGACCCTGTATACAGGATTAAGCGGTATAGACGATGAGTGAGTGAGTGTGTGCATTGAATGGATTTTTTTTTCTCTAAGCTGCCAAGCGTGTGTGTATCATAAACCTAGCAGAACTCGTTAGATTAAACAATGAGCGCTTTGCCTTGGTTCTGTTGCTGTAGTGACCTGCCAGGCAGCCACTTCACAGTGTTTATTAGACAGTCAAGAGGACCTAATAGTCATTTAAAGCTTATATATCATCCACTTATTCCTTTTCTGAAGTCATTACAGATGTACTGTAAACTGGCAAGCACATGCTACTGAGTAGCTGCTAAAGGAATTACACTGATAGATCTGTTCTTTATGGAGTGGCTGAGTCTTTCAGTAAGCTCAGAGAGCATCACAAATACAGTATAAACACTGCTTCATGTAATTTAAGTTTTGAGGTCTGAATCAAAGTTTTGAGGTCTGAATCGAAGCATTTAGCTGCAAATCGATTTTGGAACAGCATGTACTGTAATAGACCTGTGGTAGATAAGTTTTTGCTAAGAATGAAAATAAGGCTAATACATTAGCTAGCTACAGTAGGATAAACCTCTTTATTTAATCCAAAGAGTCAAAGTAATGGATAACTTATCATGAAAACTAAACAAAACTCTTGGGAATAACATTATTTACCTCAGGAATGTTGTGAAATTCATATATATAAAACTTTGCTTAGCTAAAATTACACTGAAAAAAATCAAGTTAACAAATTGCAAACATGTTGCTAGCAGGAAGTGAATGCCACAAGAGCATTCAACAGTTTAGAGATTATGGCTGATATGTAATAAATTTTTTTTTTTTTTTTAATGTTGCCATGGTATTTGAAAACATATACATTTTTTTTTCAATTTTTTTTCAATTTTTTTTTTTTTAGCATTTCACCCCTAATCTTCTCAAACTCATCAAAAGCACAGGACCCGGGCAGGAAATTGCATCTAAACAAACACTGTGCACCGCTTTGATCGCTGTTTATAGACGGCGCAAAACTGCCTTGGCATCACGCCTAGTGATGTGGTGTGAGAAACAGGGAGAGTGCGTGGGGGGGTTTACAGTGATACTACAAATGCTGCACTCTTGTATATTGGCTACACAGTACAGTAGGTAACTGAAACTGAATCAGTCAAATGATTCATTTGACTGATGTTTCTTTTATAGGGAATATTCATGAATGTGGAGCTCACACGACATCTCCAACTCGCTAACACACACTTCCTCCGAGACATGTGAAGCACAACCGCTCGCGTGCTTTGCCCCAGGACAACTGAACACACTCCGAGGAAATTTCCTCAAAGGAAATGCATGAGATCACATGCACCTATGACGGGTTAATGATTGACGAGGAGGGAATAGCGCCTTTGCTCGCAGCCGAAAAGCAAGCAGGGCTAATTAGACATGCAGCTGTGATAATGTCAGCATTCACACATTCAAACTTTGTGAACGCTTTTGTTAGAAATATCAGCTGAATTTTATGAAATGTGATGTAACTGTATTTATTTTGACAGAATCATTGCTTAGTCACACGAAACACAAATCCACACTTTATTTATTACTTTTACGTTACATTAACTCGTAGTTTTAAATAAAACTATTTAAAACGTGCCCTTGTCTTTATGTACATTTTGAAATTTGTATTTTGTAACACTGCAAAATGTGGACATGTTTAAGTAGGTAAATATGCAAAACATATATTTTAGTAAAACAGACATAATATCAATATGGAAAAGCTACATCAGGCCGGAATTTTATTATTATTGAATTTTTTTTGTCGCTATACACCGTGTTGCATGCGTGTGTGTCAGACTCACGTGTTCTGCAAGGTGAGTACTCTGCATAGGCACTGAAGTTCTGCACAGCAACATAGCATGTGCCCACTGGATCCATTTCACCGCTAACCTTCACTGTTCGCCAGTGATACAGAGGCGCACAGGCCTGTTGATGCACAAACGCAAACACACACACACACACACACACACACACACACACACACACACACACACACACACACACACACACACACACAAACATAATTCAATAATATGTGATTTAATTATACAAGGAATTTTCCAGTCAAACCAAGACTTTGGATTGTGCAGAATAACCGAACACAGTTATAAGATCAAAATTTCCCTTTATTTCTCTATATGGTCGCCTGCGGCACTAATGCACTTATCCCTGCATTTCATTAGTGCCTGAATACCATTTAACGGCGAAAGTCAGTACGCCGGAGCCATGGTCGGTAGCACTGCCTGCCATCTGAAACTCTGGTCTCCCAGGAATTCTGTTAATAGCCCAAATACGTGATTGCTGATTGTTATTGATTTGGTATTAATATTATTTTGAAGTATTTTGTAGTAAAGGTTTTGCATCATTGTATTAGGAACATTTGTTCTACGTTATCCCATCACCCCGCAATCAGCGCTGTTCCAATGTCATTTCATCAAAATCATTCAAAAACAACCTGCCAAAGGTGTTCCAATGTTTAACGATGCCGAATTAACATCAAAACAACATTTTGTCAACCAGAAAGTCTTGCTGGGGTAACTTCTCTAGACAGCTTAACTGACAAGATACAAAAACTGTTATAAAAAAAACAACAACAAAAAAAATTACAGTACTAAGAAAAAGTTTTAGATTGTGTTTTTGTTTAGTTTTTTTGCACAAACTTTGTTTTTTTATGTTTATTTTATGATTTCGTTATTAAATCAGTACAATAAAACATTTAGGATAGGAAAATATGCACGACAGAAAAGAATGCAGAATATTATGTACAATACGAATTGTGTCAGCCAAAAAAATAAAGTCTTGCTGGTTCTGCAGGATGTTCAATAAAACTAAGCAATGAATTTCGTTATAATTTCGTTGAATTTGAATCATTTTATTGCCCTTCTTTAATTACTGTTTACAGCTTTATATAGTGTTATATCAATGTAGAGAATGTTTTCAAAGACATCCTTGATCTACAGCAGTTATTTGCATGTGCCTAAGATTTCTGTACAGTACTGTTCTATTCCTCCTAAACATGTTATGGAATTTTTTTAAAAATTCCCCTTTTCCTTGTAAATAAACCACATTTGAATCTTTTCCTCTCTTCCTCACGCTGTCAGCTTATTGTATTCCACCTCTTCATTTTAATCATTTCTTAGTAACATGACACAGAACAAGATCTGCATTACACAAACTCTCCCACATACAGTAAATCTGTCATTATAATCTGAACAAGGCCCTCTCCCAAGTTATGATTTAATCATTTATAAATATACATATTACTGGATTTAATAACTGGTATATAATATCAACCACAAGCTTATGTCGCCAAGAATCCCTCAACAGCTTGAAGATAGAGCAGCATTTCCCCACTTCATAAATCTTCCTTCCTGTCCATAACTGCACAGCTACAGTGTACATATCGTATACACGATTTTACATCCAGTAAATCACCCACACGTGCCTAAATGATCGGAAAACACAACATGTAACTATAGTTTTCCATCTAATGAGACATAAAGTAATACATTGACGATGGGCATGATTGATGAACCCTCGGTAGGGACATTTATAGGTCAATTTTTTTTTTTTTCCAGAATACTCACCACTACTTTACCCCTGTGTGTTCGGACAGTAGCTCCAAACCACTGGTAGGATTTGTACTCCAGCGGTTCTCGTGTCCCATTCACTTTAATCATCCTGTTATCTGGAAAAGATAAAGAGAAAAAGAGATAATGAATGTGTAAAAAAAAAAAACAGATAAATAATGAATTTATTAAAATAAAAAAAAATGCATACAGGTTATTAGTGCATCTCTACCACTAATAAATAAACCTTATGTCGGATTGAGCCTGTCTTTTAAGATTATTGCTATCATGTACAATCTTGTCCACATTCTGTAAAAAAAACTTCATAATTACTTTATAATGTTCTCTTTGTCCAATTCTAAGGACAAATTCTAACGATATCATGCATGATATCATAAATATCATGCACCATCATATAAGCATTTCACTGCATATCATATTGTACATGGTTGTGTATGTGACATAAAAAAATTATATTTGTATTTGAATTTCTTCTCAAAACTGCTCAAATGGTGTTATCTCCATATGCTGCCAAACTGTTCATTTGTTGTTCCATTAGCATGCATTGTAGATTTACAACTTACTCTAGAAGTTTAATGGTATTAAACTGGTAACATTATACTGTACGTACGAATTAATGTCAAGAAGTCAGTCTTTATAAATGATCGTTAACATTTGTAGCTGAAAGTTTATCATCCTATCTCCAACTCCTATTAGTAGATTTTAGTTCCTAGTGACTTTGAGTTATGTTAATCTCGCCAATCTCGACTCACTATCAAAGAAAAATCTAATTTAGCCGCATCATACAGTGTAAAGTGAAAATTTCAATTAAAATTCCAATTAATGGGCCTCCGAGTGGTGCAGTGGTAAAAGCGCTCGCCCTATCATCTGGAGATCGCTAGTTTGAATCCCGGGTGATGCTGTAACCTCTCGCAGCCGGAGGTCTAGAGAGAGCTGATTGGCCGAGCTCTGTCAGAGGGGAGGGACGAGAGGTACTTAGTGCTCCCACATTAATCACGGCACTACAGCCAATCAGGGGCGTCTGTGAGCTCACGCAACAGAAGGAGCGGATAGCGCTGTCCTCTGAGTGTGTTACGCCGCCCCCAACGGTGCGCGAGCGAGCAGTTCGAAAAGATGCGGTCAGCTGGAGTCACGTGGTTTGGAGGAAACGCGTGATAGTCTTCGGCCCTCCCGGCTGAGTGGTAGTAGTAGCCTTAATGTGGGCGCCCCCTAGTGACGGGGAGGAATTGGACACGACTAAATTAGGGAGAAAAATCGGGGAAAAATCCAATTAATTTCAAATAGCATTCATTGATACGTTAAATATTTTGGGTTTTATAATGGTACATCTGCCAAAAGGTGCGTTCTCACTATGGGCTGAAGCATGGATCTTGATTCAGTGGAGTACACCTCAAAGTTTACTACGTTTGTGTAATGTGAGCAATCTGTACTGTGCCAGGGCACAGATTAGTATACCATGCCCAAGTCACCATGAAAAGGTGGTTTTAAGCATGGTACAGTGTACTTGGGTATGGCTCGATTCAAATATGAAAACCAACTGTATTTGAACACAGAAGTCGACTCTTCTTCTCTTTGTGTCACCTGCTGTACAGGACAGCGCAAATACGTAAGTGTAGTCGGATATGGAACAATATTATTAATCTGAATCCTGGCCAGCGGGGGAAAGGGGAGGGGAGCAGTCATACCTGGGCATGGTATGCCTAGTGTGAACGCAGCCTAGGAGTTCAGCTTATTTCTGGGTAATCACAGCCAAACCCTGATATGAATGATACCACAATTGCAAGAGAGAGAGAAATTCTCTCGTGAACGAAAACAAACTTGGAACAAAGTAGTACGTAATTAAAATATTGCTAGAAAACAGAACATAATTAGTAGTTACCTATAACATTTACGCAGGAACAGTATGAGTCGTGTTTACAGGTAAGTCAAAATGGATTCTGGTCCGTTGTCCAAGCCATAAACACAACACACAGGAAGACTGACCACCAAGACGCTCGTGATAGACAAGTCTCATTTCATAACTACAGAAGTTCCATAACTGTAGAAATGTTAAATTTTTTTTTTTTTTACTGTAGAGTCTCTGGATGTGTGTGTACATGTGAGAGTGTGTGTTTGTGTGTGTGAGTCTGTAGGGGGTTCAGGGTGTTCTGCTACAGACCTCAGGTCACACAGATGGCTCTGGTTAAAGCTGGGTATGGCACAGTCCACACTTCATTAAAATGCAAGAACATTAATCTTTCATCTGTCTCCTCTTTCTCCCTCTGTCTTGCAATTACACCGTCCCTTACATTAACCCGAATCTGTCTTGAGGAAAAAAAGCAAATGCCTTATTGGTTGATATGTGATATATCTCTTTGCAGGCTTATGGAAGGGTAATAAAGCCTCATCAATGAAATAAAACAATGGATGAATGATATATGGAACATTAAATCTCCACCTGTTACTCATTAGTCACAAAACACAGGATTTATGGTTTGATGCAGGAATAAAGCATGACAGGCTGGGTTCAAATTAATTAACGAATGACGAACATTACCCTCTTGTTTTCTTTCCCTAGTGAGGTTATTAAGGTACAAAATGCAGGGACAAAGTTCTCTGAAAACTGTTACGAAGTAGAGACACTGGAGATTTCTTTCATAAATGTTAAACTCCATACCAGAAGCTACACAATATCAATGATAAGAATTTTTACTGCATTAAATAACACAATGGTTATTAATCCATTTAATATCAGGTTTATTATTAATGAGCTTTTACTATCGGCCAAAACACAGTATTAGTACTTATTTATTTATTTATTTTTATTACACATATAATACAGAAAATGTGTGCGCCACAGAAACTACTAGTAAAGTTTATGCAACCAATCTTGCTTCCCTAAAAATTTTCAGTAATAGTTTTCGAGAGATGATTTTATAAATGCCCCATAAATTAAAAATTTTCAGCGTTGTACTGTCTCACTTCAAACTATAATAATTTAAAAGGCAAATTATTCACATTAGTACTGATATTAAAATTGGTATATGACCTGTAATAATTGGTGCACCAAATTCAAGCAATCAGTGCAAAATATCCCCCCCCCCAAAAAAAATCTGTAGTGTCCGTAACCAAGTCAAATTAATGTTGCAATATCTTAACAGTTTTGCATTTTAGAATAACTATATTCTAAATTCTATTCTAACTGTGTAAAGAAATTCATTTTAAAAATCACTTTTCCAGGGTTATGTCTTTTCATGTGAAATCTAAAATCTCCAAGATTCATCTAAATGACAATTGAGATCATTGAAAGATTTGAATTTAAAAAATGTTACAGACACTACACAACAATAGCACGTTTTGGACGTATAGAAAGGATAATGAGCTGTGATTTGAGTTATGCCTGGAACTACTTTCTAAGCTGCTATTGAGAAGAAGAAGAAGAAGAAGAAGAAGAAGAAAATAACAGTCCGTTGTAAATCTAACATCACTGAGGTATAGTCTTAGTCCAAAAATGACTTCCTACATTGCTTCTTGCTTCATGGTTGGCCCAGTCTGCCTCTGGAAACACTCTTCAATCTGACCAAAACCTATGAAAACCTATTAGACACATGCTCAAGGACCACGAGGTCATTCCATTCTTATAGAAACGTCTAGCTACGTCTACAAGAAATCAAACCTGTCGTCCGACACTTGCATCCCAAACATCCCAATACCTCATGTGTTAATTAAACCCATTCTACTAGTTTTCCCTCAACAAACTGCATAAACAAACAGCAGGGGCTCATTTAAGAGTTCAGTGTTCAGTGACCTGTTTTAATGGACACTCCAAAATACAAGCTGTGAACTTACTATGTCAGCTGCTTTTAAACACTGCGGTAGGACCCCCTGTATCTCCCTGTGGTAGGACTCCGCTGTATCATCGTATAGTGACTGAATAATCAGACTGACAGTTTCATTAATACCTTTAAATAAACCGGAGTGAAGTGTGTTAAGTATCAGACTTATCTGAGTCTGTATGTGCGGATCTATTTAGTACCAGGATAACGTCCGCGAGCATTCCTGCTGCATCAATTTTCCTGTCTTCAACAAGAACTGATTGAACGGATAAGTCACGACTAGTTCACTGGTCTCTTTGTCCTGCATGAAATGTCATAATTTCCACTCAGCTTATCTTTGCTCCTGTGCTGTAGCCATACGTCTGATGATCAATGCAGATCCCGACCCCATTTTAACCCATTTCCATATGTTTGGGGCATTAATGGTGTTCCTGGGAGGCCAGCGTTTCAGGGATGCGGTCTCAAGGCTGACCCGGCTTCCTAAATAACTTGTGTGTAAAAAGAATTTTAATGTAGTGTCTATTTAAATGTAGATGCTGTTCATGCTTAATCCATTGTACTGAAATTTGTGCATGTATTCAAGTCATTATGAAATACCAATCAACATAAAAAATATTTTAGAAGCTTAAAAGATTTGAGGCAAGAAATATTCTCAAATAATTTGAGTAAACTCGATGAGTTCAAGAGCTTCCGCTCCAAGAGCATGTTCGTAAGTCTAATTTGTTTGTAAGTCCAAAAAACATTGTCTAGGTGCTAGGATGCTTACACAATTAGCTATACACAGTATAAAACTTGTATGTTCAATGATCTTGTCCTTGTTCTTTAGAATTGTGCCGATGGTTGTTGATTCATGTTAAAAGAACATGCATGTCTGCAGTCTTTTAACCTTGCTCTATTCTCGCAATTATTTTCACTTTTGTCTTCATCATTATTGCTGGGCCTTCTTAGCAGTACAAGCTTCATAGCCGCTGCTTTTACACTTGCTTCCGGACATCTTGGGATGCATGCTGCACATACATGTCAATGTAGCCGGACATTTTATCTAACTGCTGTGATTAAACATGCACGATTGCATGTTTGTATCTTCTAAAGTTTGTAACTCAAATGTTCGTATGTAGGGGACTTACTATATATAATAAATTCATATGTAAAGTACAGGTTATTTTTAAAGATTATTTGTAACATTAGAATAAACGTACACATCCTGAATCATAAATGTTGTTCCTATTCTCAAGCTATTAGATGGAATGGAATTAGTTAACCAAAAATAAATAAATAAATAAAACCTTGAAATGCAACCCATTTAAATTTACAGAAGAGGATTAGAGCCACTATTAAAATAAATAAATAAATAAATAAATAAATAAACAAATCTCAGAATTCAGACTCTAAACTGAGAATTATGAGAACAACAAATTATATTATTTTAAAATCAGAAATCTGGTATTAAAGTCAGAATTCTAAGAAAGAAAAAAAATCAGCAGTCGATAAAAAAAAAAAAATAATAATAGCCCTAATCTTTTTCAGATAAATGCAAAACCATGATAATATCATAAACAGTGATGAGTTAGTAGAAAATTGATAAATATATCAATATATCATAAAAAATATAAATGTTATGTCAGTATACGCTTTCATCACATGATGAAGTTTTCCTCTTAAAGTGTCAAAGGGACACAATGTGTCTGGTATAACTCAAGAAGATGTGTGTGTGTGTGTGTGTGTGTGTATATGCGCTTGCACCAAACAAGTGACTCCAGGTATGTGACAGTTTGTTGTGTATCAAATCAATTTAACTCACTTTGTCTTTACTGCACTGGTCATTTATCAAAGTTGACCAAAGATGTAAATTTCCCCCGAACGACCTCTGGATACCAAGGTGAGATCAGGGGTCACGACAACGTGACTAATGAATCTGATAATGTGTGTGCATGCACTCTGAGTTGGCTAAGTAGAAAGGCCCGGGGGTTGGTGGAGGGGTGGGGATTGTCTAAAGAGTTTCTCGGTGTCTAATGAAAAGCAGACACCTCTCCATGAGAGCTGGGTTCCTCTAATTCCCCATGTGTTCGCTGTTCTTTTAAACGTCTTGTCCCCTCGCTGTTTTCCTGTCTGTCTCTTATTCCCACCTCTTCAACTTTATTCCCCAACCAAATAACACACCAGAACGTCTTTCATGTCAGTGTATAGACCTATAACCCCAAGTTATTACCTGTAAACAGATACAGGCTCTTTCATGCCACACAGAGAACAGAAACTCTGGACTTGAAGGTGCACGAAAAATAACAGGCACTAACATTGCCAAAAAATGACAGAAAAATCGATGGCCTGCATTTTTTGGGATAAGAATTAGAAAATGTAGTCCTAATCCTTTTTTGATCTATCCTTTTCTAAATTCCTTTTCGCTGAGTCTTTCAACCAGTGCCAACTTGTTCAAACCAGATTAGCACCTGTGAATTGACTAATTTGGGAACCCTGAGCCAAAAAAGTTCAGTTGGCAAATAATCAAAGCTCCTCATCTGCACTGATTTTGCACTGTTGGATTACCATATTACGTAACGTGAAAACTATTAAAATAACAGCCAAAACACTGTTACAACATAGTTTCTCAATAATTATTCACTGATCACAAATGTTTCCTAATGACCAATCAGTCATGACTACTATTTCCCAGCAACCAATCAGTGACATTATGCCTTTGCACTGACCAACTGCTGACCCCCTTCCACCTCCTTGTTTCACAATGATTAATCAGTGATGAATCAGTAATGTCTTAAAATCTATTGGTTGCCAGTCACCTATTGTGTGTACCGACAAGTACCAAAAGGGAATTATTTAAACTTTTTGTTCATTTCTATCTAATAATTTGTTTGTGGGTGGCACGGTGGCTTAGCACTGTTGCCCTGCACCGCCTCAGGTCTGTGTGCATGGAGTTTGCATGTTCTCCCCGTGCTTGGTGGGTTTCCTCTAGGTACGCCGGTTTCCTCCCGCAGTCCGAAGACATGCAGATTAGGCTAATTGGCATTTCCATTGCCCGTAGTGTGTGAATGAGCGTGTGAGTGTGTTTATGCGTGTGTGTAAGATTGGCACCCTGTCCAGTGTGTACCCTGCCTGGTGCCCCAAGTCTCCCGGGAAGGGCTTCAGGCCCTCCGTGACCCTGTATACAGGACAAAGTGGTACAGGCGATGAGTGAGTCAGAGAGAGTAATCCCGCATTCAACTTCAGTAACGCCTCAGTCTCACAAACACTAGGTGCAGGCAAGAGAATACATCCTGGATAAAAGACATTGCCTGGTGTTTATTAGCCTGGGATTATGCGGTAGACCGGGGTGGTCAATTAATGTGTGAAAATTATTCCTTATGCTCCCAGAAACACTCTTGCAAAATCCTAGAGTCCTAGAATATGTAATATGCCCAAGTCATTAGGGAAGAAAAAAAAACACATGATAACCTGGTGATTTAGTACATTCAGGTCATCAATTTTATTGCCACATAACGTTGCTGAGTCTAGACCTGACCAACTGAGGCAACCCCAGGTCATAACACTGCCTACAAAGGCTTGTACAGTGGCCACTATGCATGATGGGTGCATCGTTTTACGCTCTTCCCGTCTTACCCTGGAACAGGGTCGATCTGAACTCATCAGACTACATGACCTTTTCCCATTGCTCCAAATGCCCTTTGGTCTTTATGATCCACAGCAAACTGGTGCCTTTTTTCTGATTAGTCTCACTAACAAGTGGCTTTCTAATCGCCACACAGCTGTTCATGGCATGTGAAGATGCTCTTACTTTCACTATTAAAAATTCAACTGTGACTTTTTGCAATTCAGCTTCACAGTGTGTTAAAGTGATCTCTAATCACAGTCATTTTTTTCTGACCATATTTTGTCCACAAAATTTATTATCCAGAACTATACATACCAGGTTTTAAATAATGTGTTGGATGGTTCTTAGCCCTGTTCCAATGATTCTATTATTTTTGTTTTTGTTGTTGCTTGATGCAGGCCAATAATTTGACCCTTCTGAAATGGTGACTTTTTTAAGGGGGTGGGGCAGGCAGTCTACAAAAGCCTATATACACACATCACTGACAGACCCAATTACACCTTGGTATAATTTAGCATAGAAGAGGAAACTTGAGAAGCTAGTGGACATCCACTGGATTACCCTAAGCTCAGAATGAAACCAGTGATCCTGTTGCTGTGCAGCAGTGGCTCTACATACTAGGGATGGGAATCACTGCTGGACCAGCTGATACGATATTATATCAATAGCTATGTGCTGATTCAATTCGTATTGCGATTCTGTAAGTATCAAGATTTTATAAATATCGCAATTTTATCTATTTTTTTTTTCCCCCAGATCTTTTCAGAATTCTAAACAAATTAAGCAAATAGTGTGCTCCTACTGTACAGGGTGCTGTGCTGCCAGACAATGCGTGACTAGTTTAGAGTGCAGCCACCTGCAGGATTATAGAGGAATTGCACCATATTTCCACCTCAAATGCAAACCTACAGTATAAATAAAAAATAATTTTAAAAAATGGATTTTTGAGTTGGTGTATATCACAATATCACAATATTTAACCAATACATTTCCCCCTTCATCTCCACTACTTGCTGCATGATCATGCGCGGGCAGTGGTGGGTCAAATAATTATGTACTGATTGGAAGGTTGGGGGACTAAGTGGCCAATGAGCAAGGCCTTTAACACATAAGCTCCTGGGACACTGTACGCTGGCTGACCCTGTCCTCTGACCCCATGCAAAAAAAAATATTTTACTGTGCTATAAGGTACATGTGACAAGTAACTGAATCTTAATCCTAACTAAAGAGTCAGTGAATATGCTTGTAGTGACTTTCTGTGCATGCATTAACTACATTCCCCTGAAAAAATGGTCTCAAAGATTTTTAGAGAATTTTTTGAACCTCTGCTGACTAAGTAGTTGTTAGCAGCTACTTTAAAATGAAGATATATTTGAAGATGATGAAGTAAAATGGTAAAATCTTGACAGGGCAACACCAATCCAACCACTACAACAACTCGAATTTTCCGGCACAAAACATCTGACAAGTCACTTGCGCAGAAAACAGGCCAGAGACCGCAAACAGCATTTGGCCTGGAGCGCTCCTGGCATCTGTTTCCCACATGACAAGCGCAATTTAAACGTGACCTCACAGCCGTACAAGTTCCTCCTGCGTCTCAGCCGTTCGTCCAGAGGAACCTCGCGTCTCCCAAACTTTTTAAAAAGTATTATTTGCACCTTCGCCGCGAACCTACAGTCACAACGCATGGCACGATCCATCGAACCTGCAACTAAGTAGAGCACTTTTAAACATCGTGATCGGCAAGACGCACGCGGGATCCCTTGCGCGTCAGGACGTCCACTGCGCCACATTACGCACGGAGGTAAAGTTACGCGCCTTTCTCGGGAAGCGCGCAGTAATTACTCAGCTCCTCTGGTCTAAACCAAACCATATGCGAGGAAATCAGCTCGGTCTTGGATGTGGGTTTTGATCTTTTTATTGCAGGAGCCGGAATGTGTATAAACTAGATTCCATAGGAAGGATTAAATAAAAACAAACGTTAATTTTATCATGCGCGTAATACATTTTATGGTGAATATGGATCTGGACTCTGTTGCATCCTCTTAGAAATCGGTAAGTGCATCGAGGAAACATGACATCTTGTATATTTGGTGTTAAAAAGGCATCAGAAATGTGTACCCACTTGCTTTATCGAAAGGGATCTCCCGACATGAGTCCTGCTTAGATGGGGGCCAGGAGCAGTAATAAACCGCACCGCCCTCCACTATCCCAGGCTGGGTGGTGTTGGCTTTGGGAGCCCCGACCAGCACTGACACACTGCACACAGAGAGAGAGAGAGAGAGAGAGAGAGAGAGAGCGAGGTGAATGCACCGTTATACTGTACCTACATGGATGTATCTGCACATTCACTTAAGACTGGAAATATCTGACAGGTAGAGCAGGAGGCACAACTTTGAAGTCTGAAGCCAATAGAGTTAATGCGTCATGCTTTGGGTAGTGAACAAACTATGACACATCCATCAGGTTGGGGCAAAAATGATGTGCGTGCAGAAAATCATCATCTTGATGCTAATGCGTATTGTTAAAATGTTTATTCTGTGATGCAGCATAACTAGGCTGAGGTGCTTTGCATTTCTATCCATCATTCCTGTTAATAAAACGAGGCAATGCATATAAACGATAATGCAAAATATGTGTGCAACTCACGCGCTCCTGTCCTGCGTCGGATGATAAAAGTCCACGGAGTATCCAAAGTAGCTCCCAGGGGGCCCACTGTACACAGCGGGGTTCTCCAAATCCAAGTTAAAAGCAATGATTCCGCAAAGCAAATCAGTCAAAATGAGACTAACCGAGATGAGACGAGAAATCTCACGAAAGCACGCTCGAGCCTCACGCGCCGGCATCGCTGCTGCACTCCAGGGGGGCAAATACAAACGCTTATTTTTAACCCGTGAGCGAATGCAGTGGATTTGCACTATCCCGAAATTTTTCCACAAGTCCGCCTGTCAAAGTCCCTGCGCGTGCTCCATGCGCTCCGTTTCATTCAGCTGCGCGCGCCTTTCCCGCCGTACTGTGGTGTATGCTCGCGCTGTCCGCGCGCACACACCATTATAACGAGCTGCGCGCGAGCCCGGGCTCCTACACCACAACACACAGAGCGAGCCCTCGATACGTCATCCGGCCAAGTCCTTATAAGGAAACAGGCCACTTTTGGGAGAAAAAAAAAAACTTTGTAATTTTGTCTATTAAAATGGTACATTATAATTAATGGTACATTATATGTTTTTGCCTAGTGCGCATGTTATTTGTCAGTTATTAGGATTTTAAATATATAAATTTATTGCTAATATTTTCCACAATTGGTATAGAGGAAAAGGATGACTAAGCAACATTTTTCCCTGCAATTTTCTAAGTAGTGTGATTTTGACTTTGTATGTCATTATACACATTATGCCTGGCCAAAAAAAGTTACACATTCCAAAATTTCGAGCTTTAATTATGAATTAATGTGTGAAAATGGTTCCTCATGCTCCCCCAACCACCCTTTCACTCTTTTTGAATCCTGGAATATGCCTGTTTCATCATTTAAGAAAAAAACTTCATTGATGTCATACCCTGGTCAGTGAGTACTGTACATTCAGGTCATCGGCTGACTTCACAAAACATTGCTGAGCCTAAACATGACCAACTGAAACAACCCCAGATCTACTGCCTCCAGAGGCTTGTACAGTGGACATTATGCGTCATGCATTCTCTTCTTACCCTGATGCACCCATCGCTCTGGAATATGATCAATCCGGACTCATCAGACCACATGACCTTTTTTTTTCAAATCCTCCAAAGTCCAATCTTTTTACTCCTTGGCAAATGTAGGTGTTTTCTTAGTCTCACTAAAAAGTGGTTTTCTTATGGACACACACAGCTGTTTAGGTCCAATCCTGTGAGTTTTCATTACACTGTGCATGTGGAAATGCTCTTACTTTCACTGTTAAAAAAAACATGATTTTGATTAAAAGATTATTACCATGCATCTTTAATAAGCATTTAAGTGAGAACAAGATTTTTTGTTCTGACCACATTTCTTCTATAAAGTAAAATGTTCAGCACAGTCCTTACAGGGTTTAATAATAATGTGCTGGGCAGTTCTTAACCCCCCTGCAGGATATTTTCAGATCTCTTTGTTTTTGTTACCTTTATACACCAATTTGATCTAATAATGCCTTATTGTGAGATTATGTGAACATTATGTCATAACCTCTTATTTAACAGATTATAACAGGTCAATATGAATAATTTTAATTGTATTTTTAACATTATTTATAGTTAACAACTTGCTATTTTGGGGAAGTGCAGTGGCTCGGTGGTTAGCAAAGTCACTTCACACCTCCATGGTTGATGGTTTGAATCTTCCCTCTATTCTCTATGTGTGTGTCCCTACACAGGATATATGAGATTAATAATGGATGAAATAACTTGTTGTTTTAAGATATTTAATGTCATTATGATTTGTTTTAAAGCATGTCAATTCAACTTGATAACTCATTATATCGTTATATAATTTCTTTATTTTGCCATTTTTTATTTCAACACAGGTATTATTTCTAACTTATTATATCATAATTTCTTCATAACAGCTTGTTCTTTCTACATACCCTTTTATTTCATATCCTGTTATTGAATATTAACATATAAACTTTTGTGTATGCTATTTAGCCAGGTAGTAGGTAAGCCAGATGCTGCTTTAATAGAATTCAGTCTCGCTGCCTCAGTTATTCATGGCATGGATTCCACAAGATGTTGGAAACATTCCTTTGAGATTCTGTTGACACAACTGAACAATGCAAATCCTGAAGATTTTCCATGTTCACTTTTGTGCTGTGTTTTACCACATCCCAAAGGTGTTCAGTTGGATACATATCCAGTGACTGGGAAGGCCCCTGAAGAACAATAACTCATTGTCATGGTCGTGAAACCTGTTTGAGAGGACCTTTGGTTTGTAGCATGGTGCACTATAACACTGGGAGTAAAAGTTGGGTAAATTGTGGCCATGAGGGGATACATATGCTGAGCAACAATACCAAAATAGGCTGCGGCAATCTGGCAATAATTGATTGGTATTAAAAGGCAAAAAAAAAAGAAAAAAAAAAACAATTACACAACCTCAACCAGTCTGTACTGGTTGAGGTTGTGTAATTGTTTTTTTTTTTTTTGCCTCTTAATACCAATCAATTATTGCCAGATTGCCTACACAGGATATACAAGTACTATATGTACTAGTGACACAAGGCAGTTTTGGTCCATGGATTCATATAGTTGGGACCAAATTCTGACCCATCATTTGTGTGTCTCAGAAGAAATCAAGCTTCACCAGACCATGCTACATTTTCCAGTCTGCCCAGTTTAGGTGAACCTGTAGCGTTAAGTTTTTGGCTGACAGAAGTGGAAGACTGAAGTGGTCTTCCGCTGTGGTAGCCCTTCTGCTACACGTTGTGCATTTTTAAATGCACTTCTGCTCACTGTTGTGCAGAGCGGTTATCTGAGTTAATGTAATCTTTCTGTTAATTTGAATCAGTCAGCATTTTTGTCTTTAGAATTGCCGTTTACTGCATGTTTTTTTGTTTTTTTTACTGCACCATTTTGAAAAACTCTCACTAGGTTGTGTGTGAAAATCCCAGAAGATCAGCAGTTACAGAAATATTCAAACCAGACTGTCTGTCAGCAACAATCATGTCAAACTCAATATCACAGAGGTCACATTTTCCCCTCATTCTAATGGTTTATGTGAACATTACACAAAATCGATGAAATGTATTTGCATGATTGTGTGTATTGCACTGCTGCCACATGATGGATGATTTGATAATTACATAAATGTGTAGGTGACCAAGTGTTTCTCCTAAAGTGCTTTGGGAGTTTGTGTGTCTAACGACCTAATATCTTGAAATAACAACATTGCATTTTATTATTATTATTATTATTATTATTATTTTACTATTTATGGCCAGTCATTAGACAGAGCTAAGTCTAAATATCTACGATAACAATAAATAAGTCAAACCGGAACTTGTGATGAAATTTCTTATGAATGAATGAAGCATAGTGTAGTGATGTGATTCTTAGCTGCAATAAAACATTTAAAGGGTGTAAACTTATTATACAGTATATGAATAACAATTCCGGCTACAGTGACTCCGAGTCGTTCTCATGAACCTTCTGTGATCCTTAAAAATCAATAGCAATATGTAGCCAAATGGCAGAAGAAACACAACTGTGTGTGTTACCTGGACATGCAATCATTCACCAACATCACTTGGACAACACTTGGACATTACAGGATGTGAATGTAGGCTGTGAATTATTGCCACATCCCCAGTACAGTCCTGATATCGCTACAAACCATTTTCACGTTTGCACCAATGAAGGAGTTCCTGGGAGGCCAGTGCTTCAGATGTGAATTTTCCAGCTCTGCTCCAGCTGTACACTCCTCATCCATGTGAGCTATTTCAAATCTAATTTTCTTTAATGAGCAAGTTGTGTGTTTGACTTTGGCCGTCATATACTGTATATCCTCTCTCAGATGCTTTCAACCATGTGCACCAGTTGAAAATAATTACCAGGAATTAGGGAACTACGTAAAGCACACGCTAAGTGGGAACGTAACGCTATAACCGTACAAACACAAGCACTGCGGGTGTTTTGATGCCAAGCCGAAATCACACAACTTCACTGACTTGTTCCTAAATAAAAAACTATAATTAGATCCTCGCAATCCCGGAGGAGAAAACAGCTTGCCGACAGACGTGGAGCGAGCGCCCGGAAGTCAGGTTAAGTGTAAAACTGCACATTACGACACCGCATAGCAGGCTATGTTAAAATAGTGCAACACTTAACATATGGTTTGTTATCCTAGCATGCGGTTTGAGACACAGCCCACTCGTTAAATTGGTCGCGAGATTAAATCTGGGTAACTGGTGATAGGAGAATTTCTTTCACGTTGGTGAGTGCAGTTAGATCGCATTTACAGTACATTGCCAGTCATTTTCAAGTGTTGTTGCTGATTCCCAAGACAATCTGGATATTGTTGCATATGTGTAGACAGCTTAGATCAGATTCTTTCCCTACATCTAACCTGGGCCTCATTCAAATACGGTTCTAAATCTGAAACATATTTGACATCTGGTTATTTGACTTGCATCTCAATGCTCACATCCAGTTTTCCTATTAAATCTGACATTATTGTCATCGTAATGTCTTAGTCTGTTATCTTTTTTTTTTTGGTGTATTGCAATAAATTGGTTTACTGTTAAGCTATATTTTATTGTGTGGCAACAAAATAATCTTCTGTTGTGTCACGTTATAAGATAGCATCAAAATATTATACAATGTTGATTCCTGCCCCCCATTCTCATTATTATAACTCACATGCTGTTACAGTATAAGAACCTCTTGACCTTTCATAGAAAAAATAAGAAAATGATCTCCTCTCTAGTATTTTCAATCACAATTCCAATTCCATTTCATCCATCCATCTAAGAACCGGTGTAGTCCAACTAGAGACTGTGGCGGCCAATGGCGACCATTGTATTTATTCCAACTCTGGTATCACCATTCACCAGTCACCATTCACACACTACAGGCAATTACTACGCCAGTTAACCTAATTTGCATGTCTTTGCACTGTGGGAGGAAACCGGAGTACCCGGAGAAAACTCTCCAAACTGTCACCCTCAGCTCAGGAGAAATTTGATCTCCCCTCTGATCTGCGTGCATGGAGTTTGCAAGCACCACGAAAGGATTTGTCACAAACCTGCACAAGCCAGTGGGACAACACACAGACCAGGAAATGCAGTGCAAGAAGTGTGCTGAGGTAAACCACACATCCTACCCAGAGTCCTGGCCTAAATCATAGGTCCCTGGTCAGCACTCGGACACCTCAGGAGTCATTGGCTAATTGCAAGGAAAACAAACAAACAAACAAAGTAGGAAAAGAAGGAATGCAGATGTCTAGGATCAGGACCATCAAGATGAAATACCAACACTCAGATCCTGAGAAGGATTAAAGCTTAATTTTTGTATTCAGATATGTCTAATTAATTCTGAACAAGAGTATGCAAGAATTGTAAGAATAAAGCATAATCAAGTGCAGTCGTCTGTGATCTCCAACCCATTTTCCACTAAAATAATGTGGCACATGCAGGAAGCCACAACCACTCAAGCACCTTTTAATTCACCTTGGGTGTGACTCACAGATGGTGTGGAGGATAGTTGTCTTTGCTGTGTTTTCTTGCCATATTAAGGAAATCTTACTGCGGATTTAATATAAGGCTTTTTATACTACTGAACGTTCTGTCTATGAATATTTCAGCGTATTAAATATTTTCAACATAGTATGATCATGATATTGTATACTTGTGTTTTTTTGTTTACTTTTTCATTGTTAGTATATAGTTTGTGTTTTAACTCAGCCATATGAAACATATGGATTTTTTTCCCCCAAAATGAGACAAAACCTGTATATCAAGGTGCAGTTTGCATGGTTGAACCACATGTCAGTGAGAAATGTGTAAACTGGAAGAAATAATGGCAAAATTGTTTACATATTATTTAATTTCCTGTAAACTAACGGCCAATCAATCAGTATACCCATTAACCCTACCTCAATAACTACTGATGTGTATGAGCAAGAATATGCAAAAATACTATATCATACTAAATAAACTAGTATTTTTAATCCATTTATCAAGTAAACATTTTGATGGAAAATTTTTATACCTATGGATAATTTCCCATCCAAGTTATTCGAATGTCCTCCCTAATAACAACGGGCCCCTATGCACTACATACTCTGCATACCCACTTGGCATGGCCCTGTCTTTGACCACACACCAGATGGTAAGTATCAGTACATTTAATGAAATGTCAACTGAGCACTTCTGACTCCCTGCATTCAGGAATGTGTTCATGTGAATCATTACCATGAGAATCGTGTGTTGGCTACCAGATATTGGAAAATGCCAGAGGCCCCAATATACTGTGGGATTGAAGACACTATGGTGCATGTACCAGGATTGTGGTACATGCACACCAAGGGTCACAGCTCTCTGGTAATTTGTCGTTAGCTCAGGTATTGAATACTCACTTACTCATCTTCTATACTGCTTTATCCTGTATATAGGGTTGCGGGGTCCTGGAGCCTATGCCAGGATACCTAGGGCACAAGGCGGGGGATACACTAAACAGGATGCCAATTAGTCGCAGGGTATACACACACACACACACACACACACACACACACACACACACACACACACACACACACTCATTCACACAGTACGAGCAATTTGTGACCGCCAATTAGCTTAATATGAATGTCTTTGGACTGTGGGAGGAAATCCGGAGGAGAACTGGGAGAACATGCAAACTCCATGTACATGCAGATGGGAATCATACCCGGACCCTGGAGGTGCAAGGCAACTGTGCTACTGTAACCACTAAGCCGCCATTCCATGTGATGTTGAATACAGTATTTTGAATAAAAATAACCTCATGGTGATACAGTGGGTAGATGTGCTGCCCTAAAACTCCAGGTTCCCCACCTAGCAAAATGTTGAGGTTTGAAACGGCTAATGCTACAGTCCCTTGGTCTAAGGGTTGAGGTGTCAAATGTTTCTAGGTGTGTGTGTATGGTGATCTATGATTGATTGGTGTTTTATCTATGGTGGACTCCAACCTCATGCTCAGGGTTCCCAAGTACCCCTGGAAAACAAACTGTTCATGAGGTAGAGTTGGACCTGAACAAGTGTTCCTGGGTGACATGTTTAATATAATGGTTGAAGTTGCGGGTAGGATTAGGACTATGCTTAAGAGAAGTGAAGAACCAATTCCATCCTCTGGACACCCTCTGCATGAATGGCCATGTCAGTGGTCCTAGGACAGATCAGAGTGCTCACGTCAAACCCTGTTCATCACCAAAAACACCTACAATGGACACATGAGCATCAAACCTGGAACACAGAGCAAAGGAAAATGGTGGAATGTTCTGATGAATCACATTATTTTAACATTATGTGGATGGCCAGGTGCTTGTGCATCATTTACCTGGGGGAAGTGATGGCATCAGGATGCGCAATGAGAAGAAAGCAAGCTATTAAGAAAGATATTACTTTTACATGCGCAATATAATTAAACATTGTTACTAAGCAAACCCTCCTCTTAGCAGCGGCCTCTTCCAGCAGGATATTGCATCCTACCATGTTCAAAAATGTTTTGTGGAACATGACAAAGAGTTCAACGTGTTGACTTAGCCTCCAGATTCTTCAGATCTCAGTCCAATCAAGCATCTGTGGGATGTTCTGTATAAACAAGTCTGATCCATGAAGGCCCCACCCTGCAACTTACAGGATCTGCTGCTAATGCCTGGCTGCCAGATAACACAGCCCTCCATCAGAGGTCTTGTGGAGTCCATGCTTGACAGTAGAGATCAGAGTTGTTTTGGCATCACAAGGGGGACCTACGGAATATTAGTCAGATGGTTTTGTGTTAATGCATTGATATTTCTACAATCCTTATTGTTTTTGTATTGCATTGTATTGTATTGTATAAATGATACATCAGTGCTTCCTTTATTTTCCGTAATTCTTATCCACTACAGCAACAATTACAGATTTCAACAGTGTTGTCAGCAATTTTACGGTCACTGAAAATGAGCAGATGGACAGACTTACGGGATTTATTGACTCCAGATGAAGATTTGTGTGACAGAGCAGCAGAACTTAAAATGCACAACATAAAGAAACATGTTTACACAAATTGCATACAGCAGATTTGGGTTGTGCACACCACCAAAACACTGTACAGAAGAAAACAGGATGTGTATAAAAAAAGGCGTATGAACAGTACAGAATAAATACCTGTAAATAGGAGCAAAGTCGCCAGAGCCCCAAGTATTCATTGAACTTGCAGCAAATTACTAACATACACTTTAACAGTCTATGCAATAACCTGAGACTACATTTTGAAATGGGAAATAAACAAAAGGTTTTAGAATGTTTAAATATGTGAAACAAAAGAAAATTCAATGTCTTAAATATTTAATGTTTTCCAGTCAGGTATCTTTTTAAACATAAGCAAATTTATAATGTCGACCATGTTAAATGCTTCTAATCTCTTGTATTGAAATTTGTTTGGCTGAAAAAGGATCATAAGGTTTGGCACAAACTTGAAACGTTAATAGCTTTTAAATCCCAGAGCATTAGAGCCAATACTCAAATGTTCAGTTTGATGTACAGATACAGCCTCCCTGTTAACACACACAGGTAAGGCTTCCATATAAGGAACTTGCGAGCATAATTCATTCCAGAAGCAGGCACATATATCAAAACACTCATAAATTAAAGCAAATTTCCGCATAAGAAATAATGGAAACTCAAATTATTCGAACGACTCGGACTAGAAGATATGAGAGGTGAGCTGCTCATTCTGTTTATCATAATATGTCCATAACTGCATTGTAATATGTTAATTACTGGAACTCTATAAACTCTATAAATGTGTATGTAGACGTATTGGGGGTCTATTTATTGAAACTGTAATATTTTATTTTATTTCTGAACAAAGGAACAAAATGAACTAAATAACACAAAAAAGATTTGTTTATTTGGTGAACGAGATTCAAAGAACCAAATCACTGAAATGATTCAAACTTCCCATCACTAGTGTGTGTGTGTGTGTGTGAAAGCGAGAGGAGGAGGAGGGGTGTGTGTGAAGGCGAGAGGAGAGGGGAAGGAGCATGCTGTCCAATAATGTGCGTGCACACAAAGTACAGGCTGAGAGAGAGAGGAAGAAAATGGATCTTTAACCTCTCTAATAACGCTTGCTTTTTCACTACACGGGCACACACGTGTGTTATAATAAACATTACACAAGTGCTGTATTGTACACACATGCAAATAAACACAAAATGTTTTAAACAGTACACGCATGCACAGATGTTGATTATACCAGTGAGAGACGCGCACTAAGACCGAGCAGGGGAGATGCTCCGAGAAGGGAGATTACCCACAATTCCGTAGCATGCGAGAGAGAAAACCTATTGGCTCAGTTGTGATCACGTGATGATTGGTGTCAAAACAAGAAGCGCATGGGTGCTACATAAACCAAGACTTGCTCGTTTTTCAAGTAACTAAAAATTTAGTTAAAATGTTTGCATGTCTTGCAGAACACTCACAAACCAGGTTACTCGCAATCCGAGGTTCCAGTGTATATACTGTACACAGTGGGTACGGAAAGTACTCAGACCACCTTAAATTTTTCACTCTTTGTTATATTGCAGCCATTTGCTTGCTAAAATCATTTAAGTTAATTTTTTTCCTCATTAATGTACACACGGCACCCCATATTGATGGAAAAACACAGAATTGTTGACATTTTTGCAGATTTATTAAAAAAGAAAAACTGAAATATCACATGGTCCTAAGTATTCAGACCCTTTGCTCAGTATTCAGTAGAAGCACCTTTTGATCTAATACAGCCATGAGTCTTATTGGTAAAGATGCAACAAGTTTTTCACACCTGGATTTGGGGATCGTCTGCCATTCCTCCTTGCGGATCCTCTCCAGTTCTGTCAGGTTGGATGGTAAAGTTGGTGGACAGCCATTTTCAGGTCTCTCCAGAGATGCTCAATTGGGTTTCAGTCAAGGCTCTGGCTGGACCATTCAAGAACAGTCACAGAGTTGTTGTGAAGCCACTCCTTTTTTATTTTAGCTGTGTGCTTAGGGTCATCTTTCCCTCAATTGCAACCAGTCGTCCTGTCCCTGCAGCTGAAAAACACCCCAATAGCATGATGCTGCCACCACCATGCTTCACTGTTGGGACTGTATTGGACAGGTGATAAGTAGTGCCTGGTTTTCTCCACACATGGCGCTTAGAATTAAGGCCAAAAAGTTCTAGCTTGGTTTCATCAGACCAGAGAATCCTATTTCTCACCATCTTGGAGTCATTCAGGTGTTTTTTTGGCAAACTCCATGTGGGCTTTCATGTGTCTTACTTCCATCGGGCCACTCTACCATAAAGCCAAAATGATTCTTCATACTCTCACAACCATTTTTTCACTATTTGAATCCTGGAAGATGCTATCAGGGAAGAAAAACTCCACTGATGTGATAAACTGGTTATTTAGTACATTCAGGTCATCAGCCGACTGGTGGAGGGCTGCAGTGATGGTTGACTTTCTACAACTTTCTCCCATCTCCTGATTGCCTCTCTGGAGCTCAGCCACTGTGATCTTTGGGTTCTTCTTTACCTCTCTCACCAAGGCTCTTCACCACCTCAGTTTGGCCAGACGGACAGCTCTAGGAAGAGTTCCGGTCCTCCCAAACGTCTTCCATTTAAGGATTATGGAGTCCACTGTGCTCTTAGCCTTAAGTGCAGCAGATTTTTTTTTTTTGTAACCTTGGCCAGATCTTTGCCTTGCCACAATTCTGTCTCTGAGCTCTTCAGGCAGTTGCTTTGACCTCATGATTCTCATTTGCTCTGACATGCACTGTGAGCTTTACAGTCTTATATAGACAGGTGTGTGGCTTTCCTAATCAAGTCCAATCAGTATAATCAAACACAGCTGGACTCAAATGAAGATGTAGAACCATCTCAAGGAAGATCAGAAAAAATGGACAGCACCCGAGTTAAATATATACGAGTGTCACAGCAAAGGGTCTGAATACTTAGGACCATGTCATATTTCAGTTTTTCTTTTTTAATAAATATGCAAAAATGTCAACAATTCTATGTTTTTTCTGTCAATATGGGGGCTTGTGTACATTAATGAGGAAAAAAATAAACTTAAATGATTTTAGCAAACGACTGCAATATAACAGAGTGAAAAATGTAAGGGGGTCTGAATAATTTTCATACCCACTGTATATATATATATATATATATATAAAATTGTATAATTGTCATTGACCCATCTTCATTGTCATTGGCTGGCTGTGTTGCCGGCACAGGTCTGTGCTGCTTTAGTATAAAAGGTGATAGGAAAAAGGGTACAAACAAACTAAATAATAATAAAAAAAACATTAAAATATTTTGAAGATATCATTTTCACTCATGTTTTTGTCAATAATATAACCCATAATGAAAGCAAGTGTCTTAAGCTAGAAAAGAATGCAAAATGTAAGCATTTCACTAGTCCTCTCAGTCTCTTGGGCCCTACTGTACCTGTATGTATTTGTAGAGCCAGATGTATAGTGAACGTACATATAATATAAATCAGACTGAGGGATGATGTAAGCCAGGTGTGACACCTCCTTTAAACTCTGGAAGAATTTAATTGCCTTCATATGACTTTTTTCTCCTCAAGACACCAGACAGACACAGAGAAAAAAAAAGATTGAAAAATGGGTGTTACAAGTTTGAATTAGAACCAAGTCTAGAGATGTAGAAGAACGACACTGCTGGAATGAAAACCTAAACAGACAAATAACTGAAGATGCCCATGTTGAAGAATAAGACTGGTGTTCCTTAAAGAAGGAAGATGGCCTCGCCATGAGAAGAGAGAAAACAACAGGCAGAACACTCATCCTCTGGTCATGAAAAAGTACACCAAAGGGATGAGAAGAACAGTTGGCAAATATATTTCCTCACATAGCGTACTGCTCCTGAGATCAAATGGAGAAGCAAGATCTTGGCTGCAGCACAAACATGGCCAGATGATGTATGTGTATTTCATAAATTCCAGCACCGGCTCTGCTGCATGAGCTTGTGGCTGCTGTAAGGTATCGTTTTCTTTCCTGCATTTCATCTGATCCTTTACAGCGTTGTTGGATACAATATCAGCATTATTACTATGGAACTATTATGGTTAAACTTTGAAGCATAAAAAACGTAAACCTAAGAATAAACCTTTTCGCCAATGGTAGCTACTTCTATGGATTCTGAAGATCAACATACCAAGATCATTATCTTTTCATCTGTTACAGTTAAGTCTAATATTGTGTTACAGCCACAAACCAAGTTAGAACTTGGTTCATAAGAAGATACACTGTCTGGGGGGAAAAACATCCCACAGACTTCTTTACAGCACACAATGTGGTGGCCAGTTCATGTGTGAAAATGATTCTTCATACTGTCACAACCATTTTTGCACTATTTGAATCCTGGAAGATGGCCGTGCTATCAGGGAAGAAAAACTCCACTGATGTGATAAACTGGTTATTTAGTACATTCAGGTCTTCAGCTGACTTTATTTTATTGCCATATAACGTTGCTGAGCCTAGCCCTGGCTGAACCAACCCCAGATCATAACGCTGCTGCCTCCAGAGGCTTGTACTGTGACCACTGTGCATGATGGGTGCATCGCTTTATGTGCATCCCTTCTTACACTGATGGACCCATCGCTCTGGGCTAGGGGTCAATCCTGGGAGATTTTGTTCACAGTTTTTGTCTCATCACATTGTGTGTGTGTGGGAATGGTGCTAGTTTCAGTATTGAATTTAGCTATAGTTTTTATTTATTTATTTTTTTTACTATGCAACTTTACCAAGTGTTCACTAAATCATCCTCATTCATGATTTTTTTTTTCTGACCACAAAGTTAACGGGTTAGCACTATCCTTTCAGGTTTTGATAATATGTTAAAGGGTTCCTAACCAAGTTACAGCAAATTTAAATTCTCTACAGTCATTTTATTTGCTTATGAAGTTCACAAAAGAGAAATCCATTTTTAATAGAGTGCCAGTACTCGCACAGACCATGTGCTATGGATAGGGCACAATGGGTATGCACCTTTGTTATTACTGCAAAAGCATACAAGGTAAGATAAAAGCACAGGATCCCATTTTCTGATGAAATATCATTACTTACGTATCGTTATACCTATCACCTATATTGTATGGCTAAAAGTATGTGGATACGTACCTGACCATTATATCCCTATATGGTTCTATTCAGTTGGATCTCCGAGTTTCATTCCCAGGTGATGCTATAGTATGCTATAGTATATACTATGATCCATAGTTGGAAGCCTAGACAGAAGAATTCCACATCAATCACTGGACTGAAACTAGCCAATCATGGGCACCTATGAGCTCACACAAACAAAAGAAGTTGCAAAGCGCTTTCCTCAGAATGTGTTACACAGCTGCACAATTATATGAATGAGCTGCAAAAGGTTCAGCAGATGGCTTCACAAGCCTCAGAAGATGCACGTGTTAGCTTGCAGCCTCCCTGGTTGCTACCTTAGCTGAAGGGGGGAGTGCAGCAATAAGACAGGTGGAACTTGGGGACGACTAAGATAGGAAGGTATACATTCAAGTAGTATAATTTCCTTTATGTGCACAGAGACCTGAACTCAACCCCAATGAACACCATTGGAATGAACTAGAATACTCACTTCACCACAAGCCTACTTGCCCAATATCAGTTTCCGACCTCACTATTGCTCCTGTGGCTAATTGTTCAAATCTCCCCAGCCAAACCGTCGGCTGTTGGCTGTAGAATGCACACAGAAACAGGAGACTAAAGTTTCTCAGTGATTCAATTTTTACGGGGTTAATTCAATTTTGTCCAATACGGCAAATTATAATTTGTTTTTTTTTACGAAATGCCAAAACAAGCGTGTGGGCACTGTGTAATTCAACCCTCTCCAAAGGATAGTGATCTGAACATTATCCCATCTGTTAATGGTTTCCCGTCCCTGGATGGCACAAAAACCTGTGCTTGAGTCTTTTTGGTTTGTTGCCACTGAAGGATTCAGATTTCTTTGCACTGCCAAAACATTCTCTTCTAAAGGCTTTATGGTTTAGGTATGTTGTGCGTATAAAAGGAATCTTGTCAGACCTGAGGAACGAGTGAGTACCAGGAACTGGAGAATGCTCTTGAAATCCTCCTTCACAGATCAAAACCCAAAGACAAGGCCATGTGAGTACCCAAAACATCTGTACTCAACCCAACATCAAGGGAGTCATTCATATGTAACTACATTGTAATAAACCCATTACTAACTCTAACTCTGTTATGCAGTTAGAAACAGCGCTCCGTTCTTCTTGCCCAAATATGTACGCTAACAAAATTATGCGCTCAGTCATTAGCACATAGACATAAAACGAGACCCAAATATTTTCTCGACTTAAAAATAGCTCTTCCTCCTTCTCCAACTGGAACAGGTTGTTTCTGATCCAGATTTCATTTCTCTCCTCATTTATAACTGAGACGCTAAATAGAGCCTGTGACGAGGTTTAAAACAGCCCTCATTCCTGGGAAGACATTATTATTGAGGTCATACCTAACCTGAGTCCATATGTCAAACATTAGTCCCTTTTAATGAGTCATTACAGTGTTTACAGTCGTCAGAGCCTGGCTGGAACGAAACCTCTTCAAAAATGATACGAGGAGGGCAAACTGTTTACGATCGGATTAGTGTGTCAAACCGCGCTGCCAGGTTGGGCGATTTTTTATTATTTTTTTAAATCATACTGGGAATACAAACCTGGCTTTGACTGGGTGCACACACACTTTGGATATAATTTAGTTTCACTTTGTGAGTGCCAACTGAATAGCTAAAGCGGGTGGAATTAATGTCAAGTTCGAAACTTTTCTAAAAAACCTCAAAATAAATGGATAACTTTCCTTTATCGCAAGGGGTGGTACAATTAAGGATACGTCTGTACCTGTAGGATGTGCTTTCTTTTACCTTTTACCTTTTTTTTAATAAGCATGTATGGTACCTCAGTTATCCTTAAGGACCAGTTGTTGTTAGTCTTTTGGCTGCTCCCGTCAATAAGTCGCCACAGCGGACCATCTGATCCGCACAACAACTTGGCACAGGTTTTACGCCGGATGCCCTTCCTGGTGCAACCCTCCCATTCTATCCGGTCTTGAGACCCCAGTGGCTGGGGTTTGGGCACTGGGTGTGAATTGAACCCGGGTCTTCCGCATGGCAGACGAGAGACCTGGACACTATGGGAAGAAGTTGACATACATTAAGCTATATGGCTTATAAAGACACAGGAGGACAGGAGGGAACACCAGTGCATCCTAGAACACCATGCAAAAAATATTAAGACAACATATGCCTATTATAGTTCTCCTTGTGCATAAAACTGGTGATTCCATGAGTTGGTTTCAGCTGAATAGTTGTGCGAATTAACGAGTGAAAACCTGCCTATGTGACGCTTCTGGAGCCAGAACCTGGGTTATCTCCAGACCATGCTGAACAATGGTGAAGAACGCAATACTGTAGCAGTCAGGAACTCACACCCGTCTTCTGTACATGATCTTCAGGAAGCAATTGACAAGGCATGGATTGAGCAAGTGACACCGGGGTACTGCAGACATATTTGTGACTCTATGCCCAGCTGGATACAGCAGGTTTTGAAAAATAAAAAACTTTGTTTCCAAACTTTTGCGATGTGCATTTGTAGTGTAGATCCTAAACATGACATCCACTAGATGGCACATAAAGAGCAAAAACATGTGTTTGTCTGATTTCCAAGCTAAACTGTAATGTCTAGCTATTAAAAGCATAGCGACATTAAACATTCTTAAAATGTTCTGCCGTCATTGTGATCACAGTTATGAGCTGTGTTTCAAAAAAAAAAAAAAAAAACGTCTGAATTAAATTCAACAGTATTTAGTAAGCTGGTGAATCCATTAGACATGTACTTAAAACAGAGATCTTGGTAGGTTTAAAGGCTACATGAGAGGATTTTAAAATTCAAAAACTAACTGTGATGAGAAAATGGTTTAAGGTTAATACACACCTTAAAACCTTTCTACTAGAGTAGAACATTAGTTGTAGTTGGTCTTTCAGCTGCTCCTAAGAAGGGGTTGCCCCAGTGGATCATCAGGTCTGAATACAAATAAACACTGGTTTATGCCGGATACCATTCCTGATAGCTGGTACTTAGGATTTGTGCTACGTTGGCTTTTCTGTAGGATCAGGTGTTTGGTTCCCAAATTAATAGAGGAGCCTTGGGTGCCCATGATGATAATTGATAATTAAGGTTATTCAGTTCACCTGGCAGTGGTGTTAGTGTTGTGGCTGATCAGGATATATGGTTTCAGAAACATTACATTAAACAAACAAAAAACAAAACTGAAGGCTCACCTGAAAGCTCCACAGATACCGACACTTACTGTACAGCTTACACCGACTGCACAAGTGCAGCACAGACCTTATGCCTTTTATAATCAGGCCTATAAATTCATCTTACACTGAACATGAGTCAAAAGTAGTGTTTGATGCGGTGCCAGAATGTCCTTTATATGAGAGCTTGATGAAAACTCTGCGTTTTATATCTTGGACATAATTACCCTGTATTTTTTTGGGGGGGGGGAGGGAGTCGCTCTGGCGCATAAGGGATCTGTTCCATATGTCACACATGTAGCTCATGGGAGAAAACACTTTAATGATCAGAGTGAACCTTATGGAACAGGCCGAGGCTTGAGCAGCTGATATAATGATCTACGTAGAGAAACTGAAATCCTAGCAGTGACTTCTTGTGTCTTCTGAAAGAGACGACCCCCCTTTGCTCAAAATATCCTGTGGCCAGAAAAGATGACACATGCAGCGTGTATCTCAAGCTACATCGGGCTACATCTCAAGCTATTCAGACTAAGTGGAGCTGTAACTTTCTCTGACATCGCACTTCTTCAAAAAGTGTGGTTTCTCTTAAGAAAAAATTTTAAAGAAGTCAATGCTAGATGCAACCAATGTTTTTACGTATCCCAATCTGCTTTTCCCCGGATGAGCTAAATGATGAATCCCACTCGATCTTATATTGGAGGCACATAGGATTGGAATATTTTTAGCATCAAATTAGCATGCCATTAGCATAGGTAATGCCCCTAAACACTATACAGTATAAGGGCAGATGAATGTTCCGCCATTAGGTGCTAGAAATGGAGAGGTGCCACCGAGAAAAAAAAAAAGAACTAGATCAGTAGTAAAAAATAAATTCTTTGTAACCAGCTAAAACAAATTGATCAATATCTTACACAGCATGAGAACTGGAAATTACAGGTAAATTGAAAAAGCAGCGATATCAAATGATCTGTGATTCTGTCAATGCCGTGTCAGCCGGCAGTTTTTTTATTTATTTATTTATTTAAAGAAAACAAAAAAGTGGTTTAATGGAACATGAAGTGAAGGCATAACCTCTGTCACCCATGTTAGTTTTACAAAGTTGAGGGTCTTTTAAATTTTTTATTTTGATAACAAAAAAAACAACAAAAACAAACAAAAAAAATTATATATCTTGGTAAGAGTGCTTTTAACCACTTTATCTAACTATCTTTATCTTACCAAAGAAAAGAAAAAATAAGAATGGGTACAAACAAAATAATAAAAATCATGCATATGACCAAAAATAAACAAAATTTGCTAGTATATCGCTTCTTGCATGAGACATTTTCTGCTTCATGATAATTCTGAATAAACGAAAAATTCAGTAAATTTTAAAAGACGTGCTGCTGTTGAAAAATCTATAAAAATGTAAATGTCACATTTTACTTCTTAAATCAATCATTAATAATTTTATGCTAGTTATACATACCTATTACTATTAAATACAGATACTGGTGCTTTGGCAGAAATTTCAAATAAAATAATAAAAAAAAAGAAACACAACAAAGAGACAATACTTCAGGCAAGAAGACATAAAAAGTTTATTTTGGTGAATCGAGATCAGAATAAATAATATATGCACATGGATGTTTGTCCTTTTACTTAATGGACAACAAACAATAAATAGGTGTTACTGCTGTGGTGGACAAAAAAAAAGAAAAGAAGAGAACTTAGTCACATACAAGTTCAAAATCCCAATACCGTCTGGCCGTCCCCCTTCTAATCAGTCTCCTTATCCTCCTCCTCGGTCTTCCTGTGCCCTGTTTTAGGTTGTAGTGCATTCCTTATAGACCAGTTGAAACTTTGAAACTGAGCACGGCTTTCATTTATCCAAGTTACGTAAACGCTGCAGAATGTGGCCTGAAGCACCAGGAGGCTTTGGTCAGATTAATACTTGGACTCAACTACCACCATCAAATCTAAATTTGTACAGAAATCTAGCCATAGACCCATTAATGATTATTTGGTCAGCTCAGTAGGCCTGCTTCACCCACTTATCTTTTAGCCTTGTAAACAAATTAACCTGTAGAAAATCTGCAAACTAAATAAAAATAATAACACCTTTTGGGAAAAAAAAACCCCTACAAGCTGGATGAATTAGTAAAGATTAGAGCAAGCGTGCCGATGCGAATCAGGCAGCATCGTTTGTCTTGGGGATTTAGTCCAGGCGCTATGCCAGTCTTGTTAAATTCCTGGTTTGGAAAACGTGCAAGTGAGAGGTAAGGTGTTGGCGAAAGGGTTAATTGAGGGACGGAGGTCTCTCTGTGTTCCACAGAAGCTCGATGTATGGCCACTTCGTCTGGAGGCAGCGCTTGATCGGCGTGTCGTCTGTACGCACCATGGGATTCTCGTAGCCGAGAACTAAAGCTGTTCCCTCAACATAGCTTACCTATAACCAGAGACACAGAAGATTAATAATAATACAGTCGAACTGTGTAGCATATTTATTTCATAAAGATGCGTTTCTATAACATCAGCTTGAACACGTGCCAAGCTGAAGAAAATTACAGGTTTGTATTAATCTGCTTATTCTATATATATATATATACACACACACACACACACACACACACACACACACATACATACATATGATATACATCATATACATTGGATAGATAGTATTTATGCTATACTGTATAAAGTATGTTTGTACGTCTGTTTAGCCAGATTTTGTCACAGCATCATGCAAAACCAGCTGAACAGAAATGGATGAAACTTTGCCAGCTCTTTGGTATGTGCTTGAAGTTAAACCTGTGCCATAAATGAAATTTAAATGTTGAGTAAAAGGAAAGGGCTTCTAACGCTTTTTGGGACGAATATAGCGCATTTGAAGGGGGCGTTGCTATATGTGTCACTCAACAGTTCCAATTAATGTGATACCTTATATACACAGATATATATGCAGAAGACACAAAAACGCCTTTAATGCACCTACAAGCCACCACAATGCTCAATACACAGACATGACAACGAGACTCATCATGGCTTACTCCATCAAAAAAATAAAAAAATAAAATAAAAATAAAAAATAAAAACTTTGCGCCATAAATTAAATCAAAATGTTGGGTAGAATGAAAATTATGAGCAGTTATGTACCAGGTGCTGATCAGCTTTTTTTTTTTTTTTTTTTTGCTTTAACCTTTTAACTATTTCTACAAACTCTATATCTCTTATCTACAAACTCGTTGTTTCTATAGTACTTACGTACATAGTGACTTGTATGACAGACACTCCACAAAATACGAGGCAGACAATGGTCTGTTTAAAAAAAAAGTGCAGTTACTTTATCTCAGAAAATATATAATTATTAAAGTGATGCTGTGAACTGGGCAGATCTGTATTTAACGTTTATGAAAGGAGTCTCTAGTGTGAGCATTACGAACATTCACAGTAACTTTAGAACAGTCAGCGCGCTGTGATTTTTCAGTTAAATGACAACTCCCCCCTCCCCCCATTTCTCGTGCAACACTACGAGCAACCGTCTGTTAACTGGAATGATGTAGCTTCACAGACATTCCACCATAACTTCAAACAAATAAAACTATATAAGAATCTCCAGTGTCTATACTTCGTTAACAGGCAGTGTTATAATTTAACACAGAAAAGTTCTGAATGACTTGCTGGTTACTTTATGAAATGACAAGCAGATTCTTTTGTCTTAAGTTTGAGTGACAAAAAAAGTAATACTAGTGATATATGAGAAATAGAAATTGGGGAACGGAAAATAAATAACTTCTGGGTTATATAAATAAATCGGAAAATAAATAACTTCTGGGTTATATAAATAAATCACAGTGATGGACCATGATTATATTTCTATTTCTATAACAGCATGTCCTGTCATGTTTAATTCCTTATATAACTAACTTAAAACAAAGTGCACACATTGGACACTTTAAATGCTGAAATAGATACTATATTTAATCAGGATATTATTATTTTTATTAATGTTATTTTTATTTTACCCACATAACATTGACATGACATGGCCAGGAAATACCTGAATGACTATTAGCATACTTATAAATAACATACGCTTTGGCAATACAAAGCCAAATGTCAAGCCAGTGAAGCATGGCAAGACATAAATTTAGACCAATTCAAAGAAAGTGACTGTTTTCATTAAACAGACCTTATAATGGTCATGCCAGTAAAGCTTGCTCAAATAATCTGAGTTGACTGACGATGAAGGAATAAGAGCTCACCAGAAAGTTAAATATCTCAAGGATCAATGGCAAGAATAAATTTTTATTATCAAGTTGATTTCCTCCTTTAGTGCAATGATTGTTCTGGGATGATTCTGATAGACTACCAATTTCAGACAAAAACGAAAGTGGTGTTAAGTCTGGTTCTATTTTATCTATTAGTAGTTTTTAAGCTATTTTGAAATAAAAATAAAAAAAAATTAAATGAATGCGGACTTTTGGGCCACCCTGTATACGAACCCAATAATCACTTGTGTTAAGCAGATAACACGACCAGCAGATTGCTGTAAGGAGGTTAGAAGACCGTACCAGTTTGTAAGTCTGCCTCTCATTAGAGACCTGGCCTCCTGCAATGACATCATGAGACCTGAGGTGCTCGATGGCTTCCATATGGAGATGAGGGCCTCTCATTGCCAGTGTAGATTCCATCCTACACTATATACCATGGTGACCGTGTGTGCAATGCTGCCTGTGATAACTGAAAACCATTACTAAGGTGTGTGATTTACAATAATTGTATTAAAAACATATGAGGACAGTTTGTGTGCACATGCCTAAAATGCCTTACATACAAAACCACAAGGAGCACGTGTGTATAACAAGTGCTGTGTCATGGCGACCGTGTATGAATTGCTTCATGCCACGGCCAGCGTGTGAACATTAGTGTATTAAGAGATTCTGTGACCAGATAAAACCAAAATCGGCTGTCGTCTTGAATTGTGCCATTTACGCAAGTCCTCCCACTATTCTGTCAAGGACCCGTCTGAACCATACTCAACTGTTGCATTTTGACCTGCGTAATTTCTCAGTACATTGAACAAGCCCTGCTAAAAATATAATTATGAACACACTGAGGGGAAAAACATGTTGCGTTTGGTGCTTTGTAGGTAAAACATGGACACATGCTACATCATTGGAATGAAATACCACTTATGGAGCATCTGTGTTTTTTTCTTCTTTTCTGTAGCTACAAGGCTGAACAGTGAGGGCATACTATGTGGCATTGGTATTGTTGAAATTATACACACACATATATATATATATATATATATATATATATATATATATATATATATATATATATATATATTATATATATATATATTTTGAAAAAGCAATCCGATAACTGAAAATATATTATGCGTGTGGCTTGGCACGTACGGTACAATACAATATTTCAGACAAGATCGTGCCAAGCCTAGTGTTAACAATGCTTTGATAAATTATATCTCATGCACAGTTTAATACTACTGACATGCAAGTTCAATTCCCTTGACTGAAGATAGAAATGAAAATAATCATAGCTTTGAAGTGACATTTAAAATGTATATAAAACTGAATGCTGAACACACCTGCACGACTCTGAAGTTAGTAGCTTTCAACTGTTTTTGTAACCAGGGACAGTTTAATTGTGAAATAAATTATCTTTGAAATATATTTAAACAGTTTTTTACTTTATTTATTATAGCCACAAAGGTTTCTATCCCAAAACTGAACATATTACCTCCAAGCAGACATTATTTCTAACCTACTTGATTTTAAATTATTTAGCTTTGGATAAAACCCATTTAATTAATCTGACCTAGAAAGCCAATAACTATAAAAACTCCATGATAAATATGTCCCCTTTAAAAATTCTTCCAAGAAATACTTGTATGGCCTGCCCACTTAATGTGCTACAATTTTTAATGCAGTACAGGAAAAAAGTGACGTTATTAGAAAATTAAACAGCTAATGCACATCTATGCTTCCTAATAAAGGGTGTTATATACTGTAGGTTATACAAGGTTTGACAAAATTCCCATGAATGCTCTCAAAGGAGATGAGGAAAAAAACTAAAGGAAAAAAAAAGTTTGATAAGGACGGCTAGAGATCCCTATGAGTTACTTACGTTTTGTAGGCAGGTGACACAAAAATGGATTGTGATTTCTCACTGTAACTAAATTAAAATATGAATTGTCCAAGTAAATGTGGCAATAACTCAGACGAGTACCTGTAATGTGCAAGTGGTGTCTGTGGCTGATTGCGTGTACAGTTCTGACAGACAGAGGTGTGGCTCTTCTGACAAGTTATTCAATGATTTTTGAGGCATTCCACTTGCTGAGGGCTCACGGGAACAACTGCAGTGGGCTCCGTGCCACCTTGCTCGTGATGGTCAGGCACAGATCTGCAACCTTCTTTAATACGTGAACGCCCATTATATTTATACAAGTCAGTAAAAGTGAGTCAATAAATTCAGTGCAAGTCAGTCATTTAGTATGAGAGTAATGAGTATGTCATTAAACTGCAAGTATGCTAGAAATTATGTACTGTAACTCAAACATGCAGTCTGTCAGTCAATCAAGTAATCCTCTTGGTAGACATAATGAAATAATTGCTATTTAGGAAAATTAGATTTTTTAAAATGTTTTTTCATTTACATAGAAATTTAGCTGTTGAGGGTTTTTCGCTTTCAAAAAAGAAAACACAAGTGGGTCAGTTACAAATCTAATATTCTTCATGCCCTCATAATCTTTCCTAGACCCATCTTTCCAAGAACAACAACAAGAAAAAAATCGATTGAATTGGCCATTGGTTCAAAGTGTCTTCATTTGCTTCCTTTACTTTATTCAAAAGTGCGCTTATTAACTCCACATGGAAAGCTACGAGTTGGAGGATCTCTCTCCTGGACAGAATGTGTAAACACCTGCTATAAGGACTAAAGAATGTCAGAATTGGATTGCAGACGAATGGAAAAACAGGGAGGTGTAAGAATGACATCATAATATTCCCTACTTTATTTGGGAAAGTGTCTAAAGCTCTCCAGATTATTCTTACAAGCCATAACAAATTAAAGCTCATGCTTCCTGAAAGATAAGGCTGGCTTGTTTTCTTTCTCTCTGGTCCAAAAATTTAGTCAGCTTTGACCTCAGAGTAACTAATTTATATGTAACGTTATACAAAGAGGTTGTATGTAGTTGCCACTAGCAACGGACCCTTTATTGCAGCCAGGTAAAAGAGCATTGCTTGTGCCTGTCTGACCCAAAAACATCAACACCAAATTTGTTCTTGCAGTAAACTAGTAAAGTCTTCAAATAGCTGGGGATATATAGTACATGACCGTAGTGCTACAGAGGGTCAGTATAAAATAAGCAACTAAGTAATAAATAAGGCATGATGATTAAAAAATGGATGAGTTCCAAATTATGCAGAAAGTGTATATAAACATCTTTATCTATATAAATACACTGGCCTTGGAGTAGTTATGACTGGAGTACTCATGACTTATGATTGTGTGGATTATGAAACTATTTCACTGGGGCTTAAGCACCACTCATGAGTAATAAGATGAAGTTGTGACTAACGATAATGAATTTTTCCTCATTGAGTCTCCACAAATACGCAATTGGAGATTAGAAAATGGCTTGCAGTTGACAAAAAAAAAATCTAGCATTTTTTTAGTTACCCATGAGAAAACAGGAATGCAAAAAACATTATAAATGAAAAGTTGTACCGCTTGGTGAAGTTGGAAAAAAAATTAAATAAAGGATATTAAAAATTGTTTTTTAAAAAAATTATAGAAAAGCATGCTCTTATTTGGATCTGTTATGGTTTTGAATCTATGATAATGTCTTTTACAAATATCAGGGTTTCATTGTATCACAGCAATAAATGATGATTTTAGAAACAGTCAATCCAATGGAAGCCAATACATCCAGTGAGCCTTGTTGATGCCAGAGGTCATAGAAGACTGGTCAGAGCTGATAGAAAGGCAACAAAAACTCAGAAAACATCTGGTAACAACAGAGGTATGCTGAAGAGCATCTCTGAACACACAACATGCCGAAGCTTGAAGCAGATGGGTACAAGCAGCAAACCACCACAGTGGATGCCACTTCTATCAGCGAAGAACAGAAAACTGAGGCTGAGGCAAAAAATTCATATCATCACCAAAATCCTGCAACATTCTGATGATAATGTTGGAATTTGGCATAAACAACAGGGGGCATGGATCCATCTTGCCTTGTATCAACGGTTCAGGCGGGTGTAATGGTGTACATTGGGCCCCTTAGTACCAAATGAGCATCTTTTAAATACCACAGTATTGTTACTGACTATGTTCATCCATTTACAGATCTTAATCCAATAGAGCACATTGCGATATGGTGGGGTTGGAGATTCGCATCATGGATATGCACACAACAAATCTGCAGTGACTGAATAATGCCATCATGCCAATATGGAATTTTTCCAGTAACTTGTTGAATCTTTGTGGTTTTATATAAATAATTGAATTTCATAATCGACTGGATATACTGATTGCATTTCCGTTCATATTTTTGAAAAAATCTCTTATTGTCAGTAAAACTAGTATAAGTTAAAAGCATATACTGGTTTGGTTTAGTTCAATGCCAAATTATGTTCATGTTGTGTATAATATAACTAAGAAAAGGCTAGAAAAATCTATATTTTTGGGGGGAATTACACCCTGACACAAAAGTAATGAGAACCTTTGGCACAGATATGCTGATCATGCTGCTTTACATTGCAGGAAAGCACACTTTGAGGAAAGCTTAATTATTCATGAGTCTATAAAATACAGAGCATGCAGAAGAGAAAGAGCATGCAACTTATAACCTTCTAACCTTTCTTTTATGTTTACCCCACGTGGGAGTCACATTAGGTGATGTATCGAATTTTCTGAGGGGGATTTTGCTTCCACCTCTCTGACCAGTCTCTCATCATTTTTTCCACCTCTGCTTCCTTTACTTCTATTAACTGGCTGTGTCTGGGGCTGATGAAGGCATACTGACTGGCTTAACTCATATCATTAACCAATCATAGATGAGACTAAATTATTGCAACCAAAAAAGGTGGGATTTACCAGAAAAGATAGGAAGCCTAGTCCAACCTCCAAAAATGATAATGACTTGTGCTGTATTTCCACCAGATTAAATTTTTCAAAGTTAAAAAACTTCTGATATAATATTTTAAACATTTTAATGCCTAGAATGTCTTAACTGACAGGTTTTAATCACATAAGGTGAAGCCAGTTCTCTCAATGGTTACAAAAGTGCATGATACTGTCTTTAAAGCAGCAAGAACTGATATCTGGATTTTGCCATTGGGGAATGATTTGAAAGCACAATATAAATATCCCTAAATATTTTCCGTCTTTAATTTATAATGTCCTATAGATGCAGATGGAAATCCAAGCAAATAAAAAGACTTATTTTAACATGTGTAGCACGAACTCAAGAAGCCAAAAACAGGATACATGAACAGACCATGGACACAATGAGGCCCCGCTCTCTTTGTCCTAAATGGCTTCTCCAGAAAAGTGATCCATGTTCTGTGGGTTCATTTATAGCGTGGTCCCCTTAGAAACCAGTAAAACAGCAAATGCCTTTATAAGGAGATCAACTTCACAGTAAAAATCTATCCAGAAAATAGAGACAGTCCACTACTTCTAATGCACTTGCCACAGAAACTAAGGTCCCTGTGTACACGCGTGTACACACATTTCCTTACACACGATTGACAACCCTTCATCTAAAATAAGAACGGGCAGCCTTCAATCTCTCATACAGTACTTCCTGTAGAGGTCAAAGGTTGCTTCTTCATGCACGCACACACACACACAAGAAAGAGAGATAACTTGATATACGAGGAAAGCGGTGCATGTGTGCGCTTCTCCCACTCTTGGGATGGTGTGTTAATGCCATCAAGCTCTTTATAGGTAAGTGTGTGGAAAATGGTCTTCTGTGCATGGATGGAGAGAAACTCTTAGCTACTGGTCACAGTAAAAGAGATGAGGATCCCAGCCCATAGAATCTCTCTTTTATGTTCTCTCTCTCCGTCACACACACACACACACACACACACACACACACACACACACACACACACACACACACACACACACACACACACACACACACACACACACACACACACACACACACACACACACACACAAAGACTATAAAGACAACTCCCACATTTTAGCTAATCTACACATTACAGGCCAAAGTGATTTTACAGTAGTTTGAAGGTGGTTGCTCTCCCACTCATAATTAAAGACCTAAATATATTAAATGTTCTGCAAGCAGTGCGAAGGAGTAGCTCGAGTTGCTTACTAACAAGACTATGCGTTTCCACATGGCATGAGCCGCCCGTATTAGAGTCACCATGATTGAGATTAAAATGCTAGAATGCCGCCCATCTCTCCCCTCTGAGAGAGCTTGTCCAATCAGTTCTCTGTATTTTCCAGGTGCAAGAAGCTACAGGATCACCTGCGATTCAAACTTGCGTCTCTGGATGATGGTGGAGAGCTTGTTGCTGCCGGGCCACTTGGGAGGCTAAAATTGAAGGGTAGTTGCGTGCGTTCGAAAGTATTTAAGAACATTGAGCAGTCAAGTGAGCATGTGAAATCATCAGTTCAGTGAGAATTGAACTTTCTTTGCCAGATTTCACTTTGTTTTCTACTCCTTTCATGCTCACAATTCATAGCACCTTGCACTTGACTACCTTGCTGATCTGATCTGTTGGTTCAGATTGACACCACACCTCAAACTAAAGACACCTTTTTAAATGTCACGCATTGACTTGTACCTTGACGCGTAACTTAAATAGAAGAAAAAGATGTAGTTTATTTAAAAGGAACCTTCTTCTCACAGTCCTATCCTTTATCTGTGTAATTCATGGCAGACATAAGCAGTTGCTTTTATTTTTCTCATCAAAATAAAACCAAAACACTGACAAATGCGATATCCAAATCTTGTGAATTGTCATGTAAAACCCCTCTTAACGTGAGCTATGCCTTCCAGCATTCAGCACAGATTCCCTATGTGTCTCTGGTTGTAATTATAGTCATGTCTCCACCTTGTCACTGGTTTATTGCTCTAGTCTGTCACTATTGTACTCAACTGATGTCTGTAAACGTCTGATTAGTTTATCTATTTAAACCGGTTTGTTTCTATATTCCATTGTAAAGACCTTCTGTGATTTCCTGTCCCTTTATGTTACAAGTGTTTCTAGTTTGCAGTTCTGTGTTTGTGATTCTGGTCTTTTCCTGGATTTTGATCTGTGCCTGTGCCTATAAATAAGGATATGCCTTTGTTAATGCCGTTTGCCTGTTCTCTGACCTAACCTATATACGTTTTGACAATGATGTTTGGAGTGCCCTCAGTACAAGCCACGCATGATCTCATGAAAGCTAAATTAGGGTAAGAATCCTCTAGTATTCATGTGGCATAACCCTCAAACTATTTAAACATAATGAATGTGTCTGTTGCCAGTGTCTTCAAAGGCAGTCAACTTTTTAAGCCAGAAAAAGCAGACTAACCATCAGTAGTGTGGCGAGTGGGCTGCTGAAATGGGTTCGAGGGTAGAAGCCTAAACATTGTCTCAATAATCACATTTAGACTCCACTCAGTGTGGTGCAGCGGGTCAGACAGGATCAAAAGCTCCAACTAGTGCTAATGTCCGTTGGTGTGTCTATATTGTGCATGGCCTTGATATGGGTGAGGTTGTGCGCGAGCGTGTTACCTTTTCATTGTGGTTGGACTGCTTGAGGCCGTTGTAGTGGTACACAGGAAATGAGTCTGGAATTCCTGAGTCCTGCAACAGCAAGAGGATACGTTAGTGTGCACAATCGAGTGCAAGACCACCTTTACGATAACCGCATGCAGTCGTTCGTAGTACCGGTCTCTCCGAAGATTAACAGATCTGATTGTTCAAGTCTTTCATAATTCAATCAGGTAGGTAAAACAAGTATATGTAATGAAATGTACAGTAGACTCCTAATTTTGAGACTCCAAGCCATTAAATAAAAGCATCAATCAAACTGACAGACTTAATCTCACTTTACAGTGTTGTTCCACAGAACATTATGCCAAAGAAACTCTAAATGATCTCTGTCCAGCACAAACTAATCAAAGTGAACAAAATCATGCTACACATGCAACATGAAAAGTTATAAATTAAAGTGTTTTTCTTTCTGGACGTACAACAAAATGGCCAGATCAAACACTCAGAACCTGATAAAATAAAATAATAGCCAAAGCCAAAAAAAGTCCCGGAGCCCAGCTCTTTGCCTCACTGAGACCCAAACACACAACTGTATAAGGAGCCAAATAACTCAGTCTAGCCATGTACCGCTGGCACAACTACAGCAGCATGTGAGCATGTGTTTGTGTCTGAAATGAGGTTTGAATGTTTGATTGGTCATTCTGAGGCTTTTTGCCAGTACTGGATGTATCCCTAACCCCCTAATCTATTTAACACACAGCCAACAGTAAGAGCAGGCCAACAGTATGCCATGTCTAAGAGTCATTCTCTCTTTTGCTGTCTTTGGTCCAGATATTCAACACGCACTAAACGCTAAAACAAGAAATGTACTAAGAAGAAGTCGTCATATTACAACACTGCAGCTGCCAATTTTTGCTAACATGAAAACCTTCGAGAGAGGAAAACCAGAATTTCACCACAAAAACCTTACTGCATGTTAGTGGTCAGGACGGCTCTATGTTTTAACAGCGTAAATGGAAGAAAAAAAAACCTGTATTGCTTCAAATGCATATGTTTCTTGGTTTTTAAAGTAGTGTAAAACCCTACTGTACATTATTTAATACTATATATTAATACACTATACATTACTCCAGCCACAAACATATGCTCAAAAGTTGCTAGAGTTGTCAATAGGCAATAGGATTGCTAAAAGGAATACATGATGCATCTGTACAATTACTCTTTATAAGGGTGACATGTTGGATGAACACGATTACTATATGAGCAACGACAATGGAAAATATAAATAAAATATAAAAACATAAGGAATAAGTCAGACCACATCCAAGTGGTTGTAAACAAACAAAAGAATGTTAGCCTTGAAAACATGAATCAGAATACAGATGAGGTACAACAGAGCTGAGCAGCGTAAATGCCAAATTGTGGTTGTCTGGTAGTATTGGGACTTTAACTCACAATCTTCAATGACTAACAAGAACAATGTGAGCGACTTGGCACAATACAGAATGTGGTGCGCTACCTGATCAGGGAAGAACTCGAGCAGGAACGGAGCCAACAGAATGATTCCTAAGCCCTCTGGATCCAACTTGGTCTTCATCAGATTGACACTGTTTTCAAAAAAGACAAGACACTGTATGTGTAAGAAAGAGAGAGAGGGGGAAAAAATGCAGTGTTGCAGACAGATACGCTGATATACGTAATGAACCTGTAAGTAAAAACAAGGTAAATACACTGCTTGGGGAAAAAATAAATAAATAAACAAACAAATGAAAAAAAGTCATATACGGTAATTTCTATATATTCACACAAAAACTTTACTGCATGTTGGTGGTCAGGATGGCTATGTTTTAACAGCATAAATGATAAAACTTGTATTGCACCACATTACATGTAGCTTTGATTACAGCAAGTAATGTGGTGACCAGTTCATGTGTAAAAAAAAAAAAATTCCTCCTGCTCCAAGAACCACACTTTCACAGTCCTGGAATATGCCTGTGCCGTCAGAGAAAAAAAATCCCTAGATGTGACAGCATGGTCATTCAGTACTGACTTTATTTTATTGCCACATAATGTTGCTGAGCCTAATCCTGACCAACTGAAGCAACCCCAGATCATAACACTGCCTGCAGAGACTTGTACAGTGGCCACTATGCATGATCGCTTCATGTGCATCGATTTATTCACTTCCCTTCTTACCCTGATGCTCTCATCATTCAGGAGTAGTGTCAATCTGGATTCATTAGACCACATGACCTTTTTTGATTGTTTGTTTGTATTAGGGTTTATTGCCATATCAGCTACACAGGCTATTTCATGCAGATGCATATTAAACATTCACTCACTGTATACAAACCGATATGATGTGATTTATGATATGATATGATACAGTATGATATAAAAGTTATAGCTATAATGTAAGGTTTAAAAAAAGAAATAAATATTGGAAACAAGATTTTATACAAGGTTCTTTAGATGCACTCTTGCTAGAAATTTCTGGTTTCATCTCGTCTTTATGATCCACAGCAAATTGAAGTCTTTTTTTGCTTGTCTCACTTAAGTGGCTTTCAAATGGACATACAGCTGTTTAGTCCCAATCCTGTAAGTTGGTGTCACACTGTGTATGTGGAAATTCTCTTACTTTCACTATTAATCGTAGCTTAAATTTCTACTGGACATTTTTTTTACCATGCAACTTTACTAAACAATAAAGTGATCTCCATTCATGATTCATATTTTGATGACATTTCTTTCATGGAGTTTTAAGGTTCAGCACAGTCCTTACAAGTTTTAATAATGCGTTGGACAGTTCTAAACCCAAATCCAGTCATTCTACAATGTCCTTAATTGTTTTTGGTACTTGATGCAGGGCAATAATTTGATCCTTCTGGAGGTGATGACTTTTTATTTTTTTATTTTTGGCCAGATAGTGAATATATCAGTGTTGAAATACTGGTCTGCAATGAGTTATGATGCCCAGGAATAGAAGGTTCAGATGTTATATATAGCCATGAGTAATGTCTGGCATCTGGGCTGTAACAAAAGTACGCCAATTTTTAAATGAACAGACTTTTCCTTTTTAAGGAAGCATGTTCTGCAAAACTTCTGTGATCTGCTCACCCAGCATCACCCAGCATCACACGCTCACACTCAAGAAATTAGGATACATACAGAGGCCATGCTCATTGGAATTATTTGTGCAGTGTAATTCTCAATATTGATTGGTCAAAAGGTGGTGTTTCATTTTCTATTAAAGCTCGCAACAGCTCACAATCACTAGGTAGATTACTAGTTTACATTAATGCACTTGTTGTAATACTCTACTGCTTCTTTACTATAAACACATTCACTCAAAATGTGAATAAATTACAGCTGATGAAAAATTAGCTTCCGCACGTTCAATCCCCGCAAAATATTTTATTATAACATGCAAGCTTTTGGTCAGAGACCACCTTTAAGGCAAAAACAGAAAAGCAAAAAGTAGCTCTAGTACAAAGGTTAAAAGGACGTCACACAATTAACCTCAATGTGGAACGTGTGCATCAATCAGTTAAACACATGCAGCTAGATATCTGCAGGCAAATGTAGTTTTTTTTTCTCTTTCAGTTTAATAAACTACAAAATAAAATCTGGTGATAAACTCCCTTTTTGTAATCAGACATGTCCTGTACAACAATTGCACCTCAATTATAAGTAGGTTTAATTAGAATAACCTGACAATCTGGTATAGCACTGTGATTAACATCAACAATTAACATTATAATTAACATATAATTAATATTATATAAACAAACACTCTGCAGAAAATTTTAATAGTTCGATTTAAATTCATCTTTACTTTTAAACAGATTTATCAGATCATTGCGTTTTAGAATTCCCAAACACACATTTCAGCTTAATCTTTCTAAAGAACTAGAATAAATCTAAATCCTCTGTCCATGGAGGTGCAAAGCTTAAACTCTTCGATAAAGCCGAGAGCTGTATAGTCTATCTGTTGAAACGTAAATGAGGAAGTTTATGTTGGGGAAAAACTACTCATCCTTAAACAGAGTTGAAAGTATGTTAAAAGGATGTAATTTTTTTCTGTAGCGTGTCATTTTAATAACTGTTTACATTCTCTCTCATCTCTTAGATTTCAAGTTATAGAACAGGTTACTCTTCATAGACGGGTTGATGTAGACAAAAAACTGTGTCAGGGACAGCTCCATACTTTATGAACAATGCCACCATTGGGTTTAAAGAAGGAATTTATGAGTGTTTAGCTATAAAATCTTAGAATTTTTACACGACAGTCTTTGTTTGTTAACTTTTGTTAATTTATTCTGATAATCCTGTTGTTTTGATTGTGCTTCTTTATTATTGTGTCTATAGACTCTGTATCATCAATTCGTAGTTTATTGAACCGAAAACTACATCTCCCTGCAGATATCAGGCTGAATGTGTTTAACTGATTGACACACGTGTTCCACATTGAGGAGAATAATTGTGTTTGTTTATGCCTTGAAGGTGGTCTCTGACCGAATGCTTGCATGTTCTAAAGATATTTGCATGGACTGAATGTGCGGAGGCTCCTTTTCAGTTCTCTATTTGTGTTTTGCCGCCAGCCGTGCAGCATTTACGATGGGGTTTCTCATCATAAATAAACTAAAGCTAAAGATGTAAGCATTACAAAATGCATATCCTAAAGGAGTCATTAACAAAAGTTAATAAGAAGAAGATTTTTATAAGTATTTTTTGTAATTAACCATTTATGGAAGGATTCCCCAGTCTGAGGTCTTTGTAATTGTCAGTAGGTTTTCTTCCACAGGAGAGTCGTCAAAACAGAGGACTCTGTTATCTAGGTTCTTAGTAAGCTTGGACAATATGATTAAAATCAGTCAGTCAATTCAATAATCAATCATATCAGGCATCATGATATACTGTACAGGTATGCTAAGAAACTGTCAGCACTACAATAGAACTGGATTTTAAAAAAGACCCTTTTAATGATAAGAATTTAGGGAGAAATCAGGTGTTCCTGACACCCTCAACAAGCGTTATTCAGAGGGTGGTACAGAAACCAATATCCTTGCTGATACATTCAGGAACATGGAGTGCTGTTTCGAATGGTGTCTGGCATAAAACTGGGATAACTTCCAGTATTGCATGTAATGCAATCGATTAAACATACGTCAAGGTATGTAGCGTATTTTTTGGGTTCAGATTGCATTATTATAGCGAAAGTTATTAAGGAATATCTAGCCAATGCTGACCTGAAAGGAACTTAATTGATGATATGTTCAACCCAATTTACTCTATTATGTTATATATTTGTGTTATGACGAATGTGATGAGATCATCCACATCTACTAATCATGTACAACAATATGTCCAGTTTCATAACGAGATCTCTTGGTTTGAAACGACTCCACGGCATCTTGCCTATTAAAGATAGGGCGGGAAACGAGATGTTCATGAGGTGAGAGTTTTAAAAAGTTCACCAGTCTGCTCTGGAGTGTGTGCTTAGCGCAAATGTCTGCTCTGAAGATCTGAGTCTGGGTGTGCTGTCCCTCTGGACTCTCTGTTTGATTTTAACAAAGCTCAGATAAAAGAGCGAGATAGTTTTCCTCCATTTCTGTCTTTCCTTTGCTTTTCATCCTGTAGGCTGACCCAGGAATATGTGAACCAAATGAAGAAAAGTAAAGTCAGCTGGTAACCTGAGAAGGGAATGCAGGTGCTTCTTTGTACGCACAAACGGATACATACATACACCCGTTCTCTCTGGATACCAATATACACCAAAACATCCGACTACTGTTATCACTGAAAACATTACATTCACTCATGCACAAACTTACTACTCAGGCTCCGAGACCAGATCCAAAGCCTTCATAACGTCCTCGAGCAATGTGTCAGGAATGAACCCGTTATCTAAAGGAAAAAGTAGATAAGAGGAAACATATGGTTAGTCCTACTGCTAGAGTAAAAAAAAAAAAAAAAAAAAAAACTGAGAATGAGGTATAAAGGAACGTAAGCCTTAATATTTTTCTAAAGCCAAGTAAAATGAGATGTCACAAGCAAAACCAGTCAACCATAGAACAGGATTTATGCTTAACAGCAACTCATCTTAGCGGTCGTCATATAGTTATTACTTTTAATCCCTCTCCCATGGTGCATCTGGTATCTCACTGCATGCGCTGCATGTGCTGGCTTTCTTAGCACATTCTCCTTCTCTTACACTCTCTGTATATAATAATTATTGGTTAAACAGTGAAGTGAGTTTTATTACTGGGAGAAACACCGCTGAGAAAATATTTCTCTCATGATAAGTATGGAATTTTCAAAAATTAAACACACTGTTGGCAAACCACAACAAAAAAAAAAAAAAACAAATAGTGCAAATAAAAGTGGTACCATTTTCAAGGGCTGACTTTCCAGGCAAGAACAAATCATAAACTTATCAGCTAGAATGAACAAATCTCCAATTTGCTGCTTATTCCTATGCTCTGGTCATATGAAATCTGATGAGGATAAAAGGTGTTAGAGCTGTGAATCATAGGCAGACTGAAGAAGAAAGAGAAGTAAGAAAAAAGGTTGAGCGTTCCCCACTGATTCTCACTACTTTATACAGAGGAACTATCGAGAGCTTACTGAACAGCTGCATCGCCGTCTGGTTTAGGAATTGTGCCATTTCGGACCGCAAGACCCTACAGTGGATAGTGATGACAGCTGAGAAGATCACTGGGGTCTCTCTTCCCTCTATCGAAGACATCTACCACACGCTGCATCCGCAAAGAAACCAGCAATGTGGATGATCATACACACCCCTCACACACACTCTTCACCCTCCTGCCACCTGGAATAATGTACCAAAGAATTCGGGCCCTCACATCCACACTGTATAACAGTTTCTTCCCACAAGCTACCCAATACTGCTCAATACTGTGGGACTGGACTGATACACATAGACACACACACAGATGAACACAATCACTTCAATAAAATGGGACTAGACTGACAAATGCACACACACACTCACTATTTTCTCTAAAACTTGTATAGTATATGACCACTTGGTGTGGTCCAGATTCTGAAAAGATTCTTCATCACTTATGCACCTCACCAAAGTCACACCTCAGCTAATGCGCAACATGCAGCATGTGATGGGATCAGAATATGTAGCTGCAGTTACAGGATTGTGGAGCTTCAAACTATTTCTGAGTGCGTAAACAAATGCCACATGTTCGTTTTGAAAACATCAATAAGATTTTTGAGGTTATTTAGGGTATATTTATTTCACTATTATGGCTGTTGGCCATTACAACATTACATTAGTCCCTAATGTAAATTATAATCTATGAAAGAGAAGGAAAGAATGAGGACACAAAAAAAAAATGTAGACACACAAAAGGTTTTCATAAAATATATGCATTCATGAGCTCTGGCATGTGAGCAAACATAGCTTTAACGGTGTGTGTGACTTGTACAAAAACGGGAACTTGTTATACATGGGTACATTTAAAAAAAAAATAATAATAAAATAAAATAAAATAAAAAATGTAAAAAGGTAAGAATCCCCCCCCCCCCCTGTGCTGGATTCTGAGTTTACCTAAACAAATATGAAAAATGACTTCTGTTCTAAAGAAAAGTATTGTTTTTGTTGCAAATCCAAGCATACCATTTAACCTGCATGAAACTTAGGAGCAAGTTCAAAATGAACAATTAGGAAATGTGTGGAATGTGTTTCACACGTACTGTGAGGCAACAGAGCAAAAAATTATGTAGTGCAAAAATAAAGAAACAAAGAATATGCCTTTCTATTTTATGATCCATGCATGATGATACACAACTAATCATTTCTTGTGGCCATCATCCAGTCATTGTGATTAAATGAAAAATTTGTATTGCTGGGGAAATATATTGTGTATTCAGTGTTACAGTATACAGCTAAAGTACTGTGCGTCATGACCTTTCCATCATTTTTCAGTGATGTAAAGACTGCTTTGGTGTTGGTAAATAGAGAGAAATTAATAGCCTGGTTAGAAAGAGATGTAATTAGCCCAGGAAATGAGTCTACCTAGTTAAATTCTAGAAAAAAGTCTCTATCGAGAAGTTTATTTAGAAATCAAACTGACATTGAGAGAACATAGATTCCTACTTATTATTTTGGAGTAGGATCAAAAGATAAACCACCACTTTTAAATGGTGTGACCCAGGAAAGCGCAATATTGGAAAACTTTAAAGTCATGTGTCTTACTCAGAGGTCAGGATTGGTCGATAATACAGAAAGGATATCTAATACTTGCATTACTTATCACACTTTGGCTATTTGTAGTTTACAGGTGAAAACAGCAAAAGACGACAAATCGAATTTCCCTAAAATGTGGACAGTAACCCAACACTGCATACCACGACAAACTGATCTATTCATTTCTAATTTTATGCCAGATTTCTCCTTTAAATCTGGTCAGGAACAGCACGGTGCCTATTTCTCTCCAGAAAGACGCAATGTAAAGGATTCAATCAGACTTTAGATCACATTTAAGATCAGGAGTCACAAAGTCAAGCATGCCATTTGGTTTAGAGCAGAAGCTTAGGAACAGGCTAAAACTAAACAAGGTGGAAGTGTTCCACACGTACAGTACTACGAATAAACAGAGCAAAAAGCTATGTATTGCAAAAGAAAATAAAAAATATTTTATAATATATAATATTATCCAAACTGGTTCAACAGCCAGCTTAAAACTTCTCTCCAAATGATTTCTTCTTTTTTGACAGTCATTACAGTTATTATTATTATTATTATTATTATTATTATTATTATACCAGGTGAACCTGGGTTAGCTGTGACAGCCAGACGGTGTTCCTGATGCAACCCTCCCCAATTTATCAGGCCTAGGAATGTCTGTCTAATGCAACAGCTTGGGGTCAGTTACCTGAGTGGGAGCCGAACCTGGGCTGCTGCCGCATGCCACCCATTAGTGTTTGAATTCTTATGAAATGGTAATGTGTATCCAGTGCTCTAGGTGTACTACAAGGGTTAATGGTATTGTCTCCTTTTTAAGGCCCATAATTCTTACATTAATCTTTTATGTGCTGGTTTACATACACTTTGGATTAAAAAAACTGAAAAAAAAGCAGGCAAACATGACATTTGATATTTGTTAGACATAATGTTCGAATTACATACAGTCATGGGGAAAAAAAACATTAATGAATCACCATTCCATTTTTATGTCTAATCCAGATGCATACACATTGAGTAAATTAAAAATGTTTCATTGTGTTGCCTTTGCATTATGTTGTCTTAACATCCTTAAAAAAAAGAATGATTGCCCTGGCTTATGCATGCTTAAAAAGCCAGATGCATTACGTTTTAGGTAAGGCTAAGGTCTCTTAACATTTCCCCCCCCTTCTATCCACCTCTGTATACCTGCCGATCCCTCAGGAAAGGCTTCCATACTGTGAGCAATAAATAATAGAAAACTACAGAAAATGCTTTAGCTTACACAAACGACAAAAACAGATATCTACAATACACAAACACACATGACAAATATACGGCAGCAAGATAATAATCTACTAAATTGCACACAAGCTGAGATTACCATTAACTGACCGCAGTAAAGTGCACATTAGTTTGAGTTTTGCTTTTAACAAGCATATCTACAGTACATGAACACACGAGAAGAGACGACACGAAAATAACCAGGCTGGACAAATTATAAATTCATTAGCTAGCCCACAAGGCAAGTGGAAGCTCTAATGTCTTCCCCAGTCCCATGTTTTGGTTGCTTGGAAGATTTAATGTGTAAAATAGTTGGGATCAAACTCTAAATCAAACTATCTTGTGAGCTCTTCATGAAATACTATTTCACAATTATATGTTAGACTATGTGATAAGAAAATCAAAATCTGTTGTTGATAAATGGTGTTCGCAGAAGTGCTATTGTGATGAATAGGTGATGCGGTGGTAGGCACAAGGGTCCAGGGTCGTGCTGATGACACAACAGTACAACCTTTTTATAACAGTTCCATGAACATTTATCATTAACAGATTATGATTTGTTCGTTCATTTTACAAGTTATTTTGCTCTTCCAACTTGTATCCTACTGCGACTGGCAGAGCTGGCGACTGGCAGTGTAATTAACAGGGGTGAAAGTATTTTTTAATTCTTATCTGTACTATATATGCAGTCAAAAGGTTTGAAGAATAAATCATGGGAGTGGTGGAGAGTTATATGTTTCCACTTAGGAATATCAGCTAAAGTTTCTGGGGTTGAATCCCAAATAGCATTATGTGAAAGGCTAGTGCACTATGTAGGGAGAACAATGCCTTATTCCACATTCATTCCATCTGTACATCAACGGATTACTTAAAATTTTACCAAGCCAAAAGTACATAATTGGGTGAATGGGCAACTTCAGTGACGGCTGCATTGCACAGCATTGTGGGGGTCAAAAAGCTAGCTGTCTGATATACATTACTTTAGATAACTAGCTAATAGGAAGCATTGCAGTTTAACTTGACAAAAGTAGCAGTGGAACTGGATGATGTGTAGGGTACGAGTGGCAAAGTGCAATCAAACACAAACGATCGTTGGCATATAAATTAACAGACAGGCTCAGTTAGTTCCGCCCATTTTCTCATTTATAAATCCTGGCAAGATGGCAACGACGAGAGGTCTTGCATTTAAGAATTTAAAACCGCTCTTCAGAAAACCTATGGGTGATGTCATGGAGGGCTTCTCCAATTATTTGAATAAGAGTGTATATCAGACTATGAATATATATATTATAGACTATTATACATACTATTATAGACTATGAATACATCTTCTACCCTATGAACATGTCCTTTAAACCCAATCTCTCATCTTCCAACACTGTGTGATCCACTTCAGGATTATTTGTCTGAATTGTAATGAAGATCGACACCAACAATGAATCAATTAAAACCCAAATAGTTTTAAAGGAGAAACAGCATCGTTGTAATAACAACTGGTGTGAACATTGGAGAAAACATGTCAGATATCAGATCCTGAAGCTAAATGGTAAAGATTGGAGTTGAAAGTGACATTTAGATTGTATTATACTATATTATATTTCCAATGTAGTAGCAGCAGCAGTAGTAGTAATAATAATGTTTAAGAAGTCTATAATCTTCTATAAACATACCAGGATTTAGAAGGAAATTAAGCATTGAGGACATAATCTCAAAAGGCTACACTGCAGAAAGAAAATAATGAAAGAACATAACTGCTGTGAGGCAGAAAATGGGAATGGTGGATTTATTATTATTGTTATTGTTATTATGTTATTTTTTCCCCACTGGCTCTTTGAGAATTCATTCGATGAATATTGCTTCATGTAAACATACTTCTGGTTTATCGTGGTTGAGATACTCAGTGGCTGTGAGGTCTATAATGCATTCCGGACATAAGGTGGAAAAACACCAACAATTCAACATCACAAACTCTATCAAAACACTCGGCTCTCTTTTGTCAGCTGGTTGTCCATTTTCCCTGGAACAAGAAAATAAACACTGTGATGTTGGTTTTTCCTCACTCTGACAGACAGTGAGACAAATCAACCCCAAGAGGTGCTTTTTTTTTTTCAATTTAGAGCCGTCATCATGCTGTTAAAACATCTCACTCTGTACATCTATCTTTACCTGTCTCTCTCATTATAATTACATTTTCTCCAACTGCTCTCCAGAGACTGTCTGTGTTTAAAAACTGTGTTAATCTTTCTTCGTGAATATAAATGAAGAGTTAGGTTCTTATATTATGCATCCTCTGTTGGGATTGTTTTACCTTCCGGATCGAAGGTCTGAAAGACTCTTCTGGCTTGTTCTGACGGTGACTCGGGGGCCACCAGGGACATCTCCTGCAGGGAGAGAGAGAAGGAGGCTTGTTAGCAGTTCTCAAGTAAGCACTATTGTTATAACTAGTGACAAACAATTTTTATACCAGGTTTAAATGAAAACAAGTTGAGAGTGTTTTGACCATTTTTGGAATGAACCCCAAGAAATCTAATTCTGCAGCATGACCTAACAGACTTCAGGCTGGCGGTGAACAGCTGTAGTGTTTTACAGTGGAGTGGATACTGACTAATCACTGATTTGGAACTGATCCCTTTTAACATCTTAACTCTAACAGCACTCTGACTTCAGACAGCGAGGAGTGACAAATCACACGGATTGAAAAAAACATTCACTCCATGTGTAGGTTGAAGTCACAGCGTTATCAACTGATAATTTATTGTATAAACAAGAAAATGTAATTCATAAGTTAAGCTGAACACCACAAATCTTATACAGTAGAATGATTTAATTTATTTTTAGTAGTGATGACAGGCATAGGTAACATGGTAATGACTTTAATTTAAAGTATTTTTCATTCTAGTATCCTGGCTAGAACTTGTCGAGAAATTTGCTGCCAAGCAAAGGTTACTCTGTAAAGGTTTAAAGTGATCTTGCTGTTTCCTTGCTTGTGCAAATTGACAAAAAAACAACACAACGACAATTAAATCATTTGGAATTAATATGCTGAAATAAAAGCAAACAAGCATTCACACGATTTCAGATTTGAGAAGAGTATGGAAAGGCATACTAGTCAGGAACTGTTTGTTGGCAGTGGCAGTCATAAAAGCTCTTGTTGTTTGGGGTACAAACCCATGTCAGTTGGCTCATTTCCTAATATATTGCTGAGGGGGAAGAAAAAAAAAAAACTCCTTTGGCTAGATTTTAAAGTTATAACTAATCCAATGTGGAATTCTTACGCCACATGCATAAATTTTGACATGTCTGGAAATAATCTGATTTATAATCAGAGCAAATATCACTGGATATCTTCTACTACCGTGGAGGGGATTAAATCATTAGATTGCCCAAGTTTAAGCATTCCCATTCATCATATCCATTCCATCATAGCAAATTCGAGAACCCTGAGCCACAAGGTCTAAGTATATTGGAAAAATGCAGTATATTGTATGTTCACATTATCACCATGAAGTGACTTTTCTGATTTATTTTTTTTTAACCCTAATGTGACACAGGTCTGATTTTTAAGCCTGTTCGCAGACACAAATCAAATGTTTTTTTTTTTTTCAGATTGGATCTGGGTCACTTTCGTATGTGGTTCTAGATTGGACACATCAGACATCAGTCGACACCGACAGCGTGGGGTTTTTACAGTAGTGCTAGCAATAGCTGCTAAAACCCCTCAAAGTGAGGTGTCTGCCTTTCTTCCTTCTTCTTGATCTCGGCAAATACAGCAGACTAACTGCTAAACAAAATCCTAGGAATATTTTTGCAAAAACGCATCGATTGTTTGAAATGAGAGTTTTAACCGAGATGGTGCGGGTAATGATGTATTGACGTGTGCATGCGTGCCGTTGCAGATGACAGACGCTTACAGTCATTTGTAATTATAAACGTGAACGGTCATGACCCACAAATCCGCCCTGACCGCACTGATTTGACAAACGTGGCTTGTAATGTGAATGTAACCTTATAGATTTTTTTAATCATAGATCAAGTGCAAATAGATTGCAAGGATGAAGCAGTTTGAATCTTGAGATTCTTGAAAATATATCTGCTGAACGGAAAAACAGTGGTCTAATTTCCCCCGATACACGAATGACCACCAAACACACCTTTCAGAATAAGCATGCATTTCTATTTCCCTGTCAATCAGACAGCATCTTAATTTCAAGAAGGTGCACTAGCAGTTGATTGTAAGCATAGATCAGGGTTGTTTTACTAAATATTGTAGATTTTGAGCTGGTGTTTGAACGTTTGTGAACCCTATATTCCTTGCTTAGAATATATAATTAGCATGACTGAATGGCAACATGATGACTTGACTAACAGTGATGAGTTTATAGCTATAAATGGGACCATATGAAGTGGTTATATATATTGTTCCATCAAACAACTTCACATTGCCATTTTTGATTAGCTCCATTGATACTGAACAGATGAAACATCAGTTCTGAATTTAATGTTGGGAGAATAAAAGCATACTTCTCTCTTCGTTCATCTTTAAACATAGTTTCCGTTGTTGGGTGTTTTTTTTAAACAAGCCATGTCTTCACTTCACTATTCAGACCACAGAAAGTAAATAAAACAAATTAAAAAAACTACGAAAGTCTATGAAAACTTTCCGATATCTAGACAGGCAACTAATTCCTGGTCCGATGAACTGCCTTTCAACTGAGCAATCTACATAAGTGCATGTGTTTGGAGGTAACCAAAAAATAGAGGATCTATGACAGAAGTCGAGCTTGTTCATGTGGAGAAAGCAAGAGCGATCTGCAAGTTGATGACCCTTGGTCTAGACAGTAGGGATGGGAATCACCAGGAATCAACTGATAACACCTAGGTGTTGATTAGTAGCATGATTTTTTTCCCCCTGATTTTGTTACACTCCTTCACAAAGATGCTGTGCTGGCTGCTAATGTGTGAACAGTTTAGAGTGTGCCCCCTGTAGGGTTTTACCACCTCAAATGCAAGAAAACATGCATTAAAAAAGAAAAAGAAAAAAAGAATAGCAATATCACTGAATCGATTTTCCCCCCATGTCTACTAGACGGCATGAATGCATCACCAATAACTTAGAGAAGATAATAAGAACAGGAAAGCGCGCCCCCCCCCCCCCCCTCTATCCTGGCTTCTTTTTGAAAATAAACGCTTTGTCTATTCGTTTAGGAAGCATGTCAGAATTTATGCGTGCATAGCGTGTAAAATTCATGAATCACACGAGATGAGCCCACTGAAGTCCATGCATAGCAGGAGTGTTTCAAATCTGGCTTACATTAGACCGCTCGACAGTTCTTCGTTCATATCTGACTGAATTTTAAACAGACAGGGTGAACATCCATGAGTTTCTCTGCTCAAGAGCACTTTTTGTAAGTCGCTCTGGATAAGAGCGTCTGCCAAATGCCTAAATGTAAATGTAAGAGAGACATTCCTTCAGATTTCACACACACACACCCACACCCACAATCTCACCTCATGTTATGATGTGAAGGAGATATTTTCTAATCTTCAAATGTCCAATTAAGGTCAGTGCCCACTGTAGCATCAGGTGTAGGCTTCTGCTGTTATATCCCATTCTCCCCAGGGTGCAATACACTGTGTGCACCAAAATGTTTTTCTGCCCACCACAGTCGTAAATACTGATTATCTACGTTACTTTTTCCTCAGCATGATGTTTGATGTGGAGGTTAACTCTTGACCTGTAAATACATGATTCTAAGCACTGTGTTTCTGCCACATGATTGGCTGAGCAGGTGTACCTGCTCCTAATAAAGAAGTCCGTGAGTGTACATGACCCCATGTCTGAGCATGCATGGACAGCGCTACGAGTTTGGTAATTTTGCGTCTGCACATCACCGCAGTGGATTTAAAATGTCGAATGTGGCATTAAAAGTGTCGAAGTTCAGATTTAATTCGAGTAGTTTAACATGAATATTGCATTAAGCGTTTTTACAAAGCCCCTACCCAGACTTAAAAATAATTGGACAATTTAACATAATTGAAAGATTATTTTTTTAAGACCTGGATGCAAAACATTTGCTGTCAGTGATTGCCTGAAGTCTGGAACCCAAGGCCGTCATCAAATGTTGAAATTCCTCCCTTGAGATGCATAGCCTGACCTTTTTACTGCAGCCGCCTCCAGCTGCTGCATGTTTTCTGGCTCTTTCTGCCTTCACATGTGTCTTCAGTAAGTGAAAAGCATGCTTAATTGAGCTGATGTCCGGTGTCTGACTCAGCCATTTAAGAACATTCCATTTCTTTGCTTTAAAGAAGTTCTTTGGTAGCTTTTGCGATACATTTTAGGTATAATTTTCATATTACTGTGAAGTGCTCTCCTATACGTTTTCCAGCACTTGACAGAATCTCAGCAGAACGTTTAGGTCTATACACTTCGGAATACATCCTGCTACTTATATCAGCAGTCACTTCATCAATAAACACTAGTGCTCCAGTTCCACAGGGAGTCGTACACGCTCCTGCCATAACACTGTTTTAGCATGTTTGACAGATGAAGTGGTATGCCTTGCAACATGAGCCCTTCCGTCTTCTCTTCCAACATTCAGGTACAAGTTAATCTTGTATAAGATTAATGTTCTTAATCTTGTATAAGGTCAAGGTAGAATTCTAAATTAGGTTTTTTGGGGCTTTTTTCTCGACTTTCTGTTCTTTAGTGTTACCAGTGGTTTGCACCTTGAGGTAAACGCTCTCTGTATTTACATATATGAAGATGTCTCTTGATCGTAGACTTTTACAATGATGCAGCTTCATCCCAGCATTCTTTCCAGAATGTTAGAGCCTTGGTTAGATGTTGTAAAGAGGCTTTTCTTCACAAAAGAAAGAATTCTTCGTCATTCCACTTTAGTTGCTCTCTCGTGGTCTTTTGGTATTTCTGAGCTCACTGGTACATTCTAGTACCAAATTGTTAATTTGACCACTTCTACTCCTTCTCTCTCTGATACACCCGTTTGGTTTTCTTCACCTTATGGCTATCTTCACCTCCTCGAATGGCACATTGAGAGTTCAATGTTAAAGAAATTCAACAGTTGGAACCTTCTGAAATTCTGAAGAACCAGATAACACCTGGTGATGAGACCAGCATCAGTCAACTTTTAAATCCGTTTAAGTTTATAACGACAAAAAGTTGTTAACGCTGACTGTTCAACTGACAACGGTCATATTCCAAATTCACTGTGGTGATGTAAAAGGGAAAAATACCAGAATTGTGTCACTGTCATTTGTCTGTATTTGACTGTAATTTCAGTACATGTTCATGTGACTGATCGCTCTCACAGTACCAGATGTACTGCTCAAACAATTCCAGTACAATGTGATCTAAACTGCCAAATCTCAAAATGCATGAGCACATACACAAAGAAGAAAAAAAAAAAACATTTAAAACTTCCTGTTTACTTTCACAGGATGGATTCTGTAAAACATTTGCACACAGACAATAACTGTTTATAAAGAAAATATCTGACACTAAGGAGCTTAGAGAGATCAGAGGAGACAAAAGGGTAGAGAACAGAAGAGAGATAAAAGGAGGAGGTGAGAGTAGAAGGACAAAAGAGAAGAATAGATCGGCTGGAAGATGCTCCCTGTCCACGTACACACACTTGGAAAATGAAAGAAATGAATGCCTGAGGCCAGCTGGAAAAATGAACTCTTAGCCTTTAAGTAATGAAAACATTTGTTATTTTTACCTTCCATCCAAATGAAGTAGTGCGCATACAGAGACAGTAGAAAGAAAACGGGAATGTGAGATGATTAAATGTCCATCTCACTGAATATTTTTAAAATGATCTCTAACAAGCATAGAGTCTGGAAAACAATTTAGCCATGATAGTTACTAAAGGTGAAACAATAAACAGGTATAGGACCAGGACAAAAAATAAATAATAATAAAAAAAAGATATATGCTTGCAGGAGTGCACTTTGTGCAGTCGAACAGGGTCACTTTTAAAAACAAAACATACGCATGATGTGTCTTGTCTCAGCGGTGGAGAAGTGCTCGTAACATTTTTATTGTTGTTTACGCTACCGCTGCGAAACAACACCATCGGGTCTGTAATCAAACCTGCTGAGTCAGCATTAGCACATGAATTACAGTCCGCTCTAGACAAGTTTAACAACAAGGCCTCAGGCAGGACATCGAAGTAGTGTAGTAATGTATAATGAACTGCAAATGCTGTGGATATTTACGGCTAAGCAACACATAATATATTCTAGGCATTATTTTAACTTTGTATTATTTATGCTTTAAATTAAAGATTGTAGAACTAACAAATGCCTGTTAAATCCCAATAAATAAGTAGAATGTATCAAATATTTTCATTTGCTCTGTAGCAGTGTTTCAACAAAACATGCTTAATGCATGCAAGGAATACAACAATCCAATAATTCAGATTGGTGGATGAATTTAAAAAGGCAACAATTGAAATTTATTTTATCTCACCACCTGCTGCACTACACATACTGTGTTGATGGTATAATAATTTTAACTGAAGTGATTACTTAAAAGAAACAAACAAAAAAAAGAAACCAAAGCCATGCAAATTTTGTCATAGTCGCTCACAGAAACAATGTGCTACATGATCGCATCCATGCTAATTTAGTTTTATTTGCATGGTGGGTTAATCTAGTAAATTATTTGCATGCTGGGTTAATCTAAATAGTAATCTCATCTAATCTATGAATTTTACTTCATGAAACAAAATTTGTGATGGCCAACAAAACAAATAAAATTAAGACTTTCTGAGAGGCCACGTTGGTACATCCTTTGCTACAAAGTCACTGTCTTTGTTAAAGAAATGTGAATACAATACATACATTTATAGAATATTTACAATTAAATGATCAATTGTTTTTTTTTTTCTGCTGTAGTAAGATTCTTGCCTACCTGCGCTACCTACAAAATGTCTTACTGATAAGCTGAGAAAAACATTAATGCATTTGTTTAGACTACAAATGACAAAAAAAAAGTGATTTACTACTTTGCTTTTTATTGCTTTATATTTGTGTAAACATTCATTAACTGTCCAGGTTATACAGATGAACTCTAATGAACACACATTTAATATTTACCTTTAAAGTAAAATGTATGTATTTAAAGTAAAGTACATGGATAATTAGTGCTTGGTGTGTTAGTGTTTAGTGTAGACTATATAACTATTTTTCCAATTCTCAAACTCTATTTACAACAAAAACAAATAATATTATAAAATGATGATTATAACCACACATTGTAGCTTTGCAACAGAGAGAGAGAGCAAGATTGCAATGTTCATTCACCACTGATACTTTAAGAGTTTCCAGTCCTGTGAGCCTGATTTAAATTCTTCTTTATATCCCATCCATTACTAAGAGACACAGGCACAAAATTTACCATGCTGGTGGGAGTGATGGAATACTCTTTCTTCCCTGTTGATAACAATGCCAATGGCCAACCATGATTATCTGTATGCTCATGTAGGTAGAATAGAGATGATGGCGCTTTCCTTAGGCCTTGCTCATATCTGGCAGTACTATGTCCGGGGTAATTAGACCACAAGGGTCGGTTCTAAGTACGAGTGTAAACAGAGTCAAAAGAGTCTCAAAAATCTAATCAAACCACATTCAAAGATGGTCTAGGACACATCACATTTGTAGCAATTTCCTGATGCATCTTAGGCTCACAGAAAGACCATCTAATCACCTGCATCATAGCCATAGTAGGAAAACCTGATTATGTAACCATTTCAAAAGTGTTTGGAAATCATGCTGAATGGTAGCACTCTGAACTGTTAGACAAAAAAAATTAAGGTGATGCTATATAGGTTTGGGTAGCGAAACCGAGTGCTACTATGGTACTGGTACCTATATAACCGGTATGTACTAAAACAGAATCAGAACTCATTTCAGTGCCATAGTTCGGTGCCGCTTAAATGCCTGAGTGATCTATTTAAATATTTGTCCTCTGGTTCTCTAAAACAAACGTAAGACGCATCATCCGCTCATTGCACATAAAGTAATCTCCTGACTGAGAAAATGCATGTGGAATACAAATCCAACTAACATTTGTAGTAATACGAGGGTTCATGTTTTCACATTCCAACTTAAAAGCACAAGTCATGAAATTAGACCATCTGTCTGAATGCAGCGTGTGAACGCAGTAATTATACTTGCTCTGATGGCAGCAGCTAGCGTTAGCAAGCCAAGCTAAACATACTTAAATTAAAATGCCTAAAGCTAAACATTCTAAAGTGTGGCTGCATTTCACAACAAAGGATTCCGACCCCGTAAACATGCAGCAAATGTCTTTCAACAATTGTGTCTAAAGGGAGAAACATGTCAAACCTAATGAAACATTTGAGGACACACAGGATAAAGTTAAAAGCAGCGGGAGGCACCGTGTGTAACAGCTTGTAAACATCATTTGGCGTTGTTGTATTTTTTTTTGCTGCTATTGGTTGTTAAATTATTGTAGTTGTGTTAGGTAGTAAGTGAATTAGTTCTATTCACTTATATTGAACATTTTTAATAAATAATTTTTATTGAGAAAAACTTCATTCTTTAATGGTATCCAGCATTTTTTCTCTCTTTTTTTTATTGTATTGGTTCAGTATAGGCACGAGTACCATTTTAAAAAGTATTGATTTGGCACCGGTCTTGTAAAAAACCCAAACAATACTTAACTCTAATGCTATAACAGAATGAAACATGTAAAATGGCCCAGAAAGATACATGAGATAGAATTCAGCTTTCACATGAATGCAGCAGAAAATGTATATAATAACTGCCATTAGATGCAGTATGAGCAACATGTTCCTTTGAGGGAACATATGCTATAAAGTAGACCTTTTTTGCAAATTAGACACTAAAATTGGTCTCCAGTCATTTAAAAACAAAACAACCAAATATATATATTTCAATAATTTTTTTCTTCTTTCTTCTCCAGGTTTGTGTTCGATTTTTCACCTCTAATGTGACCTCATAAAAAAGATCCCCTCCCTGGCCTGTTGCTCAGCTCTGATGTTCTCTGGTGGGGTGGAGTTCAGCAGAAGCTCATTTACATAGACACTCAAACAGTATGTTCGCAGGAGGAGTGAAACAGAGACTGTTTCGAGTTAAAAATAAAATACTTTATGTGAAGTGCATTTCAATTGGGGATACAACAAAAACACTTTGGGGAGTTCTAGGATTTACATGGAACAGAAAGAAAATGGCCGGTAAAAACTAGTTTAGAGATGAATTGTAAAGAATCCAAAAATATACAGGTACTGTTTAAAACCTAGACGTATTGAATAGCTATTGTTTAAAAAAAAATACAATATGTGATGTTGGAACACCTTATCCTCTTATTATTTAGGCATTTTATTTTGTTTTAAAAAAAATCTGCCTTAAGGACACCCCATCTCCATTACTCTATTTTGTTAAAAGCTTTTTACTGTAAAAGCAACTCGCATGTGCATTAGATAAAAGCAAGCTCCATCGTGAAATCTGATTTATATTAGGGAACAATAAAGATGAGCTTAATGCCCTTAGTCCGACTCGGATTACACATAATAACCAGATGATGAAGTCATGTAAAGTGCTTAATGCTTCTTTTTGGTTACAAAGTCTTGAACATTCTGGCCTGGCTTTGCTATCGTCTCCAGCAGAGGGGTAATGGAATTGATGTGTGCTTATGAACATGTTGCTTGTCTGCGCTCACTGAGCTTTATTTTCAGCACTGCATTGAAAAGTCAGAGGTTCAGAAATCACGTGGCTGGATTTTATTACTTTACTGAGCCTTACACGCACACTTTTGAGACTGTAGTAGGAAACCAAAGAAGACCATAGAAGGAGATCAGAGAGGCAGGTTTTGTTTTGTGCAGGAGCGTGTACGGCCAACACAAGCTGCTGACTGAGCCTCAGAAATATTCTACAGGACCAGACACACACACACACACACACACACACACACGCACGCGCGCGCACGTCAGCTACTAAATTCAAAGTTATCCCACAAATATCAGAAATGGACCTGGATGCTCTAAAAGTCTGGAATAATAGGACATGAATGACACATGAAAGACTCAGTCTTTCATTCCTCTCTACCTGTTCCTTATTCAAACAGCACTATGTAACAAATATATTTTACAATTGGGTAAAATTGTGCAATTTTTACACCACAAAAATAGAGAAAATGCATATTATTCTCCTCAAACTTAGCTTTTGTAACCAAGATTTAGGCCATTTCAAAATCTGTGTAAATCTACATCTTTCTGTTCACATAAAACAAAAATGAATTCATAATCCACTGAATTGGATTATCATCAAAACATTGAGGAATGATTAGTAATGCTATCAGGTCCTCAAAGACTTAAAAAAAAAAAAAAAAAAAAAAAAAGGGGTAATTGCTAAATGGTCTCCAAGGAGGTTTTACAAAATTTAACTACCAAGTAACAGACACAGAATGATGCTGAAGTCTTGGCTGTGCCTTATGAAACAATCTGCAGGCTTAAAGTACCTTCAAGCTTTCAAAGCTGCGTCAAAAGTCAAAACCGGTGACTTCGTCACGCCACACCTGAGGAAAGCAAGGACTACCAACTTTCCCACGAAACTGAGGAAGAAGGAGAAAGCTGCGAGAAACAGCTTTGGCAAGGCGGTTTGAAGTGCCCTGGGCAATCACAAAGCCAAAAAACTGTGCAGAACAGGTTG